>SJYC01059789.1:0-39844 GCA_006408675.1 Madoqua kirkii
GCAGCACTTTCACAGCACCATCTTTGAGGATTTGAAACAGCTCAACTGGAATTCCATCACCTCCACTAGCTTTGTTTGTAATGATGCTTCCTAAGGCCCACTTGACTTCTCATTCCAGGATGTCCAGCTCTAGGTGAATGATCACATCATCATGATTATATGGGTCATGAAGATCTTTTTTATGCAGTTCTGTGTATTGTTGCCACCTCTCCTTAATATCTTCTGCTTCAGTTAGGTCCATACAATTTCTGTCTTTTATTGAGCCCATCTTTGCATGAAATGTTCCCTTAGTATCTCTGATTTTCTTGAAGAGATCTCTAGTCTTTCCCATTCTGTTATTTTCCTCTATTTCTTTGCATTGATCGCTGAGGAAGGCTTTCTCATCTCTTCTTGCTATTCTTTGGAACTCTGTATTCAGATGCTTATATCTTTCCTTTTCTCCTTTGCTTCTCACTTCTCTTTTCACAGCTATTTGTAAGGCCTCCTCAGATAGCCATTTTGCTTTTTTTGCATTCTTTTTTCTTGGGGATGATCTTGATCCCTGTCTCCTGTACAATGTCAGGAACCTCATTCCATAGTTCGGGCTTTCTGTCTATCAGATCTAAGCCCTTAAATCTATTTCTCACTTCCACTGTATAATCAGAAGGGATTTGATTTAGGTCATACCTGGATGGTCTAATGGTTTTCCCCACTTTCTTCAATTTAAATCTGAATTTGGCAATAAGGAGTTCATGATCTGAGTCACAGTCAGCTCCTGGTCTTGTTTTTACTGACTGTATAGAGCTTCTCCATCTTTGGCTGCAAAGAATATAATCAATTTGATTTTGCTGTTGACCATCTGGTGAGGTCCATGTGTAGAGTCTTCTCTTGTGTTGTTGGAAGAGGGTGTTTGCTATGACCAGTGTGTTCTCTTGGCAAAACTCTATTAGCCTTTGCCCTGCTTCATTCTGTACTCCCAGGACAAATTTGCCTGTTACTCCAGGTGTTTCTTGACTTCTTACTTTTGCATTCCAGTCCCCTATAATGAAAAGGACATCCTTTTTGGATGTTAGTTCTAAAAGGTCTTGTAGGTCTTCATAGGACTATTCAACTTCAGCTTCTTCAGTGTTACTGGTCAGGGTACAGGCTTGGATAACTGTGATTTTGAATGGTTTGCCTTGGAAACAAACCGAGATGATTCTGTCATTTTTGAGATTGCATCCAAGTACTGCAAAGGACCTTCCTAGTTGAGACAGGAGCTCATCACTGAGTCATCCATTCTGAGGTCTAGTTGGAGGAGGTAATGAGAGAGGCTCCTAAATAGAGGGGCTTGGTATGAATTAGGGGCTTCCCTGGTGGCTCAGACAGTAAAGAATCTGCCTGCAATGCAGGAGACCCAGGTTTGATCCCTGGGTCAGGAAAGTGTCCTAGAGAAGGGAAGGACAACCCACTCCAGTATTCTTACCTGGAGAATCCCGTAGATGGAGGAGTCTGGTGGGCTCCAGTCCATGGGGTCACAGAGAGTTGGACATGACTGAGGGACTAACAATTTTTAGAGCTTCTCAGGTGGCTCAGTGTGGAAAGAACACATCTGCAGTGCAGGAGGCACAGGAGATGCGGCTTTGATCCTTGGGTCTGACGGTTATGTTGAGTGGGGACACTGGTGGCTTGGACAGAAGCCCCCAGCCCTGTTTTCTGCGGGACCATGGGGGTGAAGTCACAAAGGCGCTGTGTGTGGCTGGTGGGAAGATAGCGTTTAGTTTTGACAGAGACCTGGCGTCAGTTACACACATGATCCCTTTCAAGCCTCACAGCAACCAGAGGAAGGGTCTATTTACCTAGAAGGAGCTGGTGGCTCCGAGAAAGGGGTAAGTGACTTGCTTGGCTGCAGTCAGAGAGTCAGCCAGTGACCATGGATCCACAGGGAGGGCCAAGTATTAACAGAGCCGGCCCCACTGGTGATCAAGTGGCCAAAACAGTGGAGCTTCAGCTTCAGCATCACTCCTTCCAGTGAATGTTGACTTCTCTTAGGAATGACTGGTTTGATCTTGCTGTCTAAGGGACTCTCAAGAGTCTTCTCCAGCACCACAATTTGAAAGCATCAATTTTTGGTGCTCAGCCTTCATTATAGGCCAACTCTCACATCCACACATGACTTGGAAAAGCATAGCTTTGTCTAGACGGACCTTTGTCAGCAAATTGATGTCTCTGCTTTTTAATACTCTGTCTAGGTTTGTCATGGGTTTTCTTCCAAGGAGCAAGCATCTTTTAATTTCATGGCTGATGCTGAGCTAAAGCTGCAGTACTTTGGCCACTTGATGCAAGAGCCAACTCATTGGAAAAGATCCTGAAGCTGGGAGAGATTGAGGGCAGGAGGAGAAGGGGACAACAGAGGATGAGATGGTTAGATAGCATCACTGACTCAATGGACATGAGTTTGAGCAAACCCCGGGAGATAGTGAAGGACAGGGAAACTTGGTGTGCTGCAGTCCATGGGATTGCAGAGTCAGACACGACTTGGTGACTGAAGAACAATGGTGATCTCTTGGGAGTGGGTGCAGACAGGTCACTGTGGGAGCCAGGCTTCAGTCCTAGGAGAAGGGCAGTCATGGCATCGCTCTGGGGGACAGGAGGGCACCCAGTATGTTCAGTGAGAAAAAGGCCCCTGAGGCTGATCCAAAGGTAAGGTTTAGGCCAGAGAGGCAGAGATAGAGACACAAGACAGGCCCTGGTTAGCAGTCCCTGCCTGGGCCCTGTTTGGAAGCAGTTCTGAGCCTGCATCTGGACTCAGTTGGAAAGGATTCTGAGGTCGATTAGCCATGTCTGCCCTGGACCAAGGGAGAGGGACTCGTGGTTATTTAGAAAGCCTTTGCAACCCTCATTTAGATGCTCTTGGCTTTGAGAATGTTTTTCTTTTGGTTAAATGCTTATTCAGGCTTCCCAGGTGGCTCAGATGGTAAAGTGTCTTCCTGCAATCCAGGAAACCTGGGTGTGATCCCTGGGTTGGGAAGATTCCCTGGAAGAGGCCACGGCAACCCACTCCTGTACTCTTGCCTGGAAAATCTCTTGGACAGAGGAGCCTGGTAGACTACAGTCCATGGGGGTCATAAAGAGTCAGACACAACTGAGCAACTTCACTTTAAATGCTTATTATTTTCCACAAACAGGAATCTTATCTCTCCTTCCCTGATTAACCTGAGCAAGTCCACAGTTTTAGAGTTACACCTTGTCACAAGTCCTATTAGGGGAGAGTCATCAGGCATACACAAAGAGAAAGTCAAACAGAGTTCTTAATGAGAATTTAAAATTCATAGAACACAGAAAAGTTTAATTTATTTCATATTTATTTATATGGTACTTAGTACAAGCTTGCTTATTAAAAAAAATCCTGAGTTTTACAGATGTTAACTCATTTACTCTTCATAACAACCCTAAAAGATAGGTTCTAGTATTAACCTCATTTTACAAATGGGAGAGATAAAGTCCAGAGAAGCTAAGCAACTTGTCCAAGGTTACATAGCTTTGTGAACTCAAGCAGTCTGATGTCAGTCTGCATGATTAAATCAACTGAGTCCACATTTCTGTTTTGCTTTCCTTGTGGTATTGTGCCTTCTATGCTTCATGTTTGTTTTCTAAATGGACTGTGAATTTTGAAGGAAGGGATCATATTTAGTTTAATTTCTTTTTCTCCACACTCTGCAGCATGCAGGATCAAAGTTCCCTGACCAAAGATTGAACCCTCGCAGTAGAAGGTGGAGTCTTAACCGCTGGACTGCTGGGGATATCCCTTAATTTTTTTAAATTTAATTTGCTTTAGGATGACATTTTACTGTGTATAAGTATCTGACACACAGGAGGAGCCGAAACATGTCTACTATTAGTGGTATGATTTTGGGAATCAGTCATTTTGTATTTGAGTCATTCTCTATTAGTGTGTCTGGTTCCACCACTAGAGTGAGCTTCTGAGGGTGGGACGGTGAGTTATTTCTTTCTATATCCCCATAATCTAACACAGTAGAGAGGAGACCCTCTCTCATTTATTCATCCATCCATTTAGCTCATTCAACAAAAATTGATTAAGAACAAGCATCATGCTTAGTGCTAGGAATGAACAAAATAGAAGAAATTTCTGTCTCTGTGGCTCAATTCCAGCCTCGCAAGAACAGATATTAAAAAATGATGCCGACATTCCTTAACTTTGACACGATTGTGCATTTTGCCAAAAATAATACTAGATTATCTGCCATGGCAACTTGCGGTTCCTTCCTTTGCACACTGTGTGATGAAGTCAAGTCGCCAACAGCTGTTTACTTCCTCTTTTATGGACCAGCGGCCCTGGTAGCCCACTGTTAGTCAGATCCAATGTTTAAAGGTAAGAGCGATCCCTTTTGGTGCAGAGCCGGCAGAAGAGTGATTGGGTTCCCACAAGGCGAGGGGGAACCGCGTCATCCCCTTTTGTTATATGAAAAGCTTCAAGCCTTATTAAGTGATGACAGAGAGTGCACTTGGCTTCTGGGATTTCTTTGAAGGCTTGCCTGTGGCCTGCTGCCTGGAAGCAGGAATGATTCCACAAATGGTCTGGGAGCCACCGTGCAGACCGCCCCTCACACCAGGTCCAGGTGTGTAAACAGAGCAGACAGGACCTCCCCCCGGGAGAGGAATTCCGAGGGTGGACAGCTGGAAAGGAGCGGCGTTCGGGACCGCTTTTCCTCCTGCAGTATCTCAAACATTCTCTCCACCAGCTTTTCTGTTCTCTGAGGCTGCTAATGGCATTAAGATCCTCCTAATGGAGAAGGAGCAGGCTTTCTTCATGACCCACCAGGAGTGGGTGGCCAAGGCAGGGGTAGGGGGTGGGGATCAGATTCCTCTCATGCCAGTCCTGGGCACGGTCCATGACTGGCCGCAGCTGAGCCCATCCTCCCAGTGCCCACATCCTGGCAGCTGGAGGCTTTAGATCGTATGAAAATTTCCTGCTGGGGTCTCTCTACCCAGGGCCTTCTAGGCGACCGCGGTACCATCAAAAGCAGTGTTTCATAGATTCTGTTTATAATTAGCTCCAACTTGCTTTTTAAAATTTTTGATATATATTTCATGAAAAATTTGGAAACACAAAAATGTAAAAAGAAGTCAAACTGAAAATCAGCAATAGGCTCTACCTCCAGACACAGTAATTGCTAACATTTTGGTGAATTTTCTTCTGTTGCGATTTCTTATTAACACCTTTGGAGAAGGAAATGGCAACCCATTCCAGTATATCTCGCCTGGAGTCAGACATGACTTAGCGACTACACACACACGAAATCACATTGTAATAATAACAACAGCTAACACTTGTTGAGGGCATACTATGTGTCAGGTACTCATCTTTTCAGTTAAGTCTCATAACCATCCTATGAGATAGGTAGCACTATTGCCCCCATTTCATAGAGAATAAAACTGAGGCACAGAGAGGCTAGTTTCTTGCCCAAGGTTCCTCAAATGTAAGAAGTAGCTAGAAGTCAGACAGTTCAGCTCCAGACTCTACATGCACAGCTTGGTATCTGTTGTTAAATGAAGCTTTTCTATATTTTATTCAGAAACACAACTTTTAAGTGGCTGCATAATATTCCATCATGGTTTCCATACTTCTCTAATTTAAATGATACAACTGTGAGTTGTGTTTGTGAATGAGGCTTTTTCATATTTAGGATCACAGAATTTCCCAGATCCAGAGGTAAAAGGAATAAGTAAATAACAGTAAGTCTGTGGACACATATTGCCAGATATTTTCCAGGAGGATTATACCTAGTTACACTGCCACCAGCCTTGGCAGGTTTTGGCCTTGGAGGTTTGCACTCAAAAAATGATTTAGTTTGCTAGTCAAAAAACTTGGAGAAGGCAGTGGCACCCCACTCCAGTGTTCTTGCCTGGAGAATCCCACAGAGAGAGGCACCTGGTGGGCTGCAATCCATGGGGTCGCTAAGAGTTGGACACGACTGAGCGACTTCACTTTCACTTTTCACTTTCATGCATTGGAGAAGGAAATGGCAACTCACTCCAGTGTTCTTGCCTGGAGAATCCAGAGGGCGGGGGAGCCTAGTGGGCTGCCGACTGTGGGGTTGCACAGAGTTGGACATGACTGAAGTGACTTAGCAGCAGCAGTCAAAAAACTTATATTGTTGTTTTAAATTTTCTCTGGTTCAGTTTCTGACTGCTCTTTTAATAATAATGAGCTTTCACTCTCATCCAAATTTTTATTTTGGGGGCCTTCCCTGGCAGTCCAGTGGTCAGGATTCCATGGTTCCACAGCATAGAGTGGGGGCCTGGGTTTGATCCCTGGTCTGGGAACTATGATCCCACTAGCTTCGAGTGAGAAACAAAAAACAAATTCTGATTTTTGCCTAGATTTATTTTGCTCACCTCTAGTCATCCTTACTTAACGAAACTAAATGGTAACAAACATTTTTCTGTTTACAAAACTTAGATCCATTTTAGAAAATAAGGAAAAACCCCAAATCCCACATTTGGGCTTCCCTGGTGGCTCAGACAGTAAAGAATCTGCCTGCCAACACAGGAGACTTGGGTTCAATCCCTGGCTTGGGAAGATCCCCTGGAGGAGGAAATGGCAACCCACTCCAGTATTCTTGCCTGGGAAATTCCATGGACAGAGGAGCCTGGCAGGCTACAGTCCATGGGGTCACGAGTCAGACACGACTAAGGTGACTAAACAACAGTTTTATCATTCATCGTATTTCTTGTCTATCACAATGATACAAGTTCACTGTAGCCAATTTGAAAGGTATAGAAAAGTGTAAAGGGGCAGAAAGTGAAATAACCAAGCAAGGGCAAATGTTACAGCAGTTCTTGTCATTAAATGTTTTAAAAATCTTTTCATAAACATTCTTTTTTTTATGATTGCATAAGAATCTACCTCTAAGATACTCTTGATTTCTTCCTTATTTTTTGGTCTCAGGCCTGGAGCTACGATCTTGGTGCACATTTGTTGTAAAGGATAAGGAAGAGTAATTAGAACAGGATGGGGGCTGGGGAACCAGAATGAGAAAGGCTTTAACCACCCACGTTCTTTCACTCTGAAGGATCTATTGGACTCGGGGGGCCTTGGGGCCAGCCTCAGGATGACCCTCTGAGCCCATCCGTGACACAGTGACGTCACTTACTGCAGGCACACCGTAGAAGCTCAATTAATATCTGCCGGAGGAGTGAACTAATGAGCGTATTCTATGTAGGTATGCCACGTATTAACGTACCATCTCCTTGTAACTCTATAGCTTTAATCATTGCATCTCGGCATTCCTTTCGTTAAAAAAAAGAAAGAAGGTTTGCATCTGGGATCCTAGGTCCTGGCCTTATTAGGATCCTTGAGGAGTGTCCCAGTAGAGGTCTTTCAGCCTAAGGCAAATAATTGAGATCAAAGCTCCCTGGATCTCTCCTGGGAGGTCCTTGGCCCTTTAGTCCAAATGACTGGAGCGCCCCTTTTCCCTTGGTGACCTGCAAGCATGCCACCTCTGATGCATGGGGAAGGGGAATAGGAGGCAGCTGCGGTGTGGGAAGGGTGAGGGGGTGCTGTACTTGGGGGAGGCAGGGTGAGGGCCAGCGTTGACTAAGCTGGCTCAAAGGGCCAGGGAGACCCCAGCTGAGACTTTTCCTAGAAGGAGCCCTTGCTCTCAGTGTGGCTTCCCTTGCTCTCTTGGGGCCATCAGAGGTGACAGCTAAGCTCACTTCTGCCTTCGAGGGACCCTGGGATGTCCCTTTGCTTCTGTTTTTATAAAACCAGTATGTTGTAAAGCTCTATGGTTTGAGTGTTTTGAGATCATCAGATGACACTGGGAGAAATACTGCTTTTGCCGAGATATTTTACATATATGTAGGAAAGATAAGTTCGCAGAATATGTCATGGAGCATGACAGTGCCACTGAAAAGAGCCAACTTAAGTGAGTTCACAGGAACCGCAGACGTCCACACATGTGTACCTTATTTCAAAAGTTAAAAGTGAGACATCTCAAGGCTGTGACCACTCCAACCTATTCTGTGACCAGTCAGGGATGTGCATGTGGATAAAATTCCAAAGTACATCGTGGGAAGAATCAGTAAACTATTGTTCAAGCGGTGTGGCCCAAAATGTAGTTACAGAAACCTAAGTTTGCTTTTTAAAGTTTAGCACGGCCAGCAGTTGCCAAATCATGCTACAATATTGTACCTTAGACCTTTAATGTAAAAGCCATATTGTGTCTTTCAGAGTTTTGTTTGGTTGTTTCTCTTTTTAACCTGCAAAATGATTGGTTCAACTGGGGTATTTACTAAATGTTCACCTGATAGCTCTAATATGTGCCAGGGTCCAGATCTTTGGCTAAGGTGATCTTAAAAGTCCTTCTTTGGCACCAAAATGCTGTGATTTCTACAATTTTAAGTCATAATAAATAAGAGAATCAGATTCACATAGCAGATAATTCTTCTTGAAAACATCTTCCTAAATTCAGAGGTCTCAGAAATCCTAAAATGAAATTTACTTAATAAGTGGTCCAACCCTCATGAAACATTTTGGGTGGAGCTTATGAATTTGGCAATGGCACCCCACTCCAGTACTCTTGCCTCGAAAATCCCATGGATGGAGGAGCCTGGTAGGCTGCAGTCCACGGGGTCGCTAAGAGTTGGACACGACTGAGCGACTTCACTTTCACTTTTCACTTTCGTGCTTTGGAGAAGGAAATGGCAACCCACTCCAGTGTTCTTGCCTGGAGAATCCCAGGGATGGGGGAGCCTGGTGGGCTGCTGTCTATGGGGTCGCACAGAGTCGGACACAACTGAAGTGACTTAGCTTAGCTTAGCTTATGAATTTGCCAAGTTTATGTTTGTTCCAGATTCCAATATTCCTATATGAGTTTTAAGTCAACACCAAATAAAAAAAGTATTTTTTGTCTTTGAGAGTCAGAATGTGGTCAGAGTGTTTCCAAGTGGAAATCAGAAGGCTCAAATGAAACTGTTTATGGATAAGAGAGGAGAAATGAAGATATTCAATCTTTGCCAGTAGCTTGAGATGACAACTCCGTGTGTGTGTGTGTGTGTGTGTGTGTGTGTGAGAGAGAGAGAGAGAGAGAGAGAGAGGGAGAGAGCAAGCTGGGAGGAGCAGCTGATGTTGGGGACTATGTCACAGAAACTAAAGGGACAGATGGTGGCTAACTGCAACCATGGGGCCAGCATGCTCCTGGTTTCAAACTAGGAACCCTTTTCATTGAAGACTGTGTCCCCAGAACCATCAAGTTTTCAAATGTAGTTCAACTGGAGATGGTTTTTATTTTCTTGCTATGAAGTCTGGGGTCCCAAGTTCAGGATACAAATGGCCATATTCCGTGTCTACTGGAGAAGAGTGTCTGTTGCAAAGACATGTGACATTGAAGGCTCTCCATGAATAAGTCAGGAAACAGAACCATCCAAGTCTGTTATTTAGATTAGAAATACAAGTGAAGAAGGAAGGTGACCATCAGAAATGTGCATTTCTAAAGATATTCATTTGAAAGTTTTTAAAAAAAGTAAAGCTCATGCCCTGGGGCTTCTGGGTGTATGCACAAAATACAATAATTAAATTAAGTCCAGCAGTTAAAATTCCTCATAAAAAGAAAAAGCTGGAGCACTTCCCAATGGGGAATGCTTGACTTAAAAGGAAGGTTTTACTCTGTGGCCTGAAGGTCAACAAACTGCGACTCTGTGGGAATGTATAAAATTTCTTAAAGGGGTTCTCCAGTCTTTGTTTTGTTGAAAGAAAATAAAAGAGCAAAAAAGGACAAGTTTTGAAAATTCAAAAAATGAAGGTGCAGTCCTAAAATCATCACGATTTTTATGAACGCAGCACTGGAGGCTATGGAAACACGCTCTTTTCTGAGTACTAATGCAACACATATGCTCTCTGAGAAGGAAGGGAAAAGGCCAGTGGTGCCTTTGGAGCCAACTTTTTTCAATATGCTCATTTTCAGAGGCAGTGCATGCAAATTTATGACCTATTTATTTGCTATTTATTTTGAAAATATTCGCCTGAAATAGTCTCATAAATATATGTCACAATTTAAAATTCCTTAGATATGCAAAGATGGACTGGTTTTCACAAAGCTCTTTGCAAAGCCAAGTTGTGAAAAAAAGTGATTTGGGGGGATTCCACCCTCATCCAAAGTAGAATGTTTATCATAAATTTGAAAATACCTGCTTTTATAAATAATCATTTACTGTTACCTTTCTGTTAATGTCCTCCTCCAAAGAAATAAAGTTAAGAATGGGATAGAAAGCAGATTTTTATCTCTTTAAACTCTGTTATTCGTAACCAGCCTTCTGGGTTCCCATGTGAATTGCAGGTTGCACACTCACATGACGTCTCCTGAAACATAAAGAACGAGTAACCAGTTTGCCAGACCCGCATCTTTTCAGTCACTTAACGAGAATCTGAATGTTGCCCTGCTTTAAGACGGCACATTCAAAATGCCAGACACGAGAAATAGCAGCTTCGGCAGCAGTGTTTAGTTTACTGAGTGATTAGCAGCCTCACTGACATTTCTCCATGGATTTCCAAAGTACGGTATTAGCTCTCCTCTGCACTCCGGCTCTCTGCAGTGAAATGGGCCAATAAACTACCCCCTGCCAAGTTCACAGTAAATGAAGGACCACAGAGGGTCCTGGGGGGTAGTTCACAGCTTAAGAACACTCAACTTACTACTTCCCAAACACAGACACGTCATTGGAAAAATTAATTTTTACCCACTTTTGTTTTCTTTCCTACGTTCATTATTTTTTGGTTTGTGAATTTGCAAGAAAAAGAAGGAAGGTCAAAAATTATAAGGAAAAGGGAGATAGAAGGAGAACAGTGGATGAGGGGGCTGGATGGAATACAAGGTGATGCACAGAAGGTCGGGGGCCAGGGGATGGGGGGTGCTGCAGGAGCTGCGGACAGCCAAGAGGAGACCCCATCCTTGGGTGCAGGTCCAGCTCCTTCAGCCCTCTCGTGGAACCCTTTCCTCATACCACCCACATCATCCATCCTTTGCACCAGTCCTCCCAGGGGGCCATTCTGGCAAAATGTGTGCAGGGCTCTTTAGTCTGGGAAGGGCTCAGGGGGCACGAAGCCTACCTGGAGGAGGGGCTTGCGTGGTGGCAGGGCTCCCTGGCTGTTTGAACTGTGAGGACCTCGCACACCCTCGCCAGGGTCAGGCACCATCTCTGAGGGAGGCGCTGCTGAAAAAGAGGCTTCAGCTATGTTCTCGTTGCTTCAAAAAACTCCTCTGGTGCTTCCTTTGTGGGGAGCATAACGGGGGGTTCACAGTTGTGCACCCATGTGGTTCAGCGGTTTCATTTCCAGACTGTGGTCGGATTCTTGGTTTTGCCAGCTGTGTGACCTTGAGCAAGTCCACTGGAAGGGCGAATATTTGTACACATCTGGGAGGCAGGGTGTCTGATGGAGGAAACTGAGGTCTCGGGCCTACTTTTAGTGAAAACATCTTTAGTGAGCTCTTAGGGGGTGCAGGGGGCTGAGCGATGGGTAGGAGCAGGATCTGGACATGCGTGGCAGCGTCCTTTGTTCAGCGCCCCATGCTGCTTCGGGGACACCCAGCCACCCCAGCACACAGTATTACCTCAGAGCTCTTGACCCAGTGCAGTGGAGAACCAGGGGAGGGCCAACACGTTGTCTCTGGGGAGCTGGGAAGACTTCACAGAAGTGTTCTTTAAGCTGCGTCTTACAAAATGGTTAGGAGTTTGTTGGGTACCTTGGAGAGGCAGGGCTGGCGGCTCGTGCACAGCCTTTGCACTGGAGTGTCAGGCCCTGAAACCAGGCAGGCAGAGTCCAGCTGCCCAGTGGCCAGGGCCCCCCTGGGGGCAGGCAGCACGTTGCTGGGTTGGTGTGGGAATGCCAGCAAGGCTCCTGGTAGCCTGTGCTCCCTCGCACCACGCTGGGAAGAGCGTCACAGAGCCGCCCTGAAAGCTGCTGCCTGAATTCCAGTCCCCGGAAATTCCACAGAGGAAATGGATGTGTTCCTCTCCAAATTTGGGAGTTTGCATTATTAACACAGTTTTCCCAGAGATTCAAAGCCAGAAGTTCATGCTGGTTTAATGTTCTTCCTTCCATGAAACCCAAAAGAGCCCATTAAAAAGAAAAAAAATTAAGTAAGATGCCTAGAGTGGGTAGTCTTCTGAAGGAAGTCTCCACACCACAAAGCTATGTCAGATGGAACCCTCTGGACTCTTTTTGTGTCTGAATCACCAAAGCAACTGGATGCATTGTTTTAAGTCAAAACAAAACTCAGACCAGCTATGTGGCACTGTGTAGACAAAAAACAAAAACAAAAAATACCCAGCCTTCTTTTCAGTGAGTTCACCTCCTTAGCTAGGTATTTCTTAAAAGAAATGTACTTATTTTTAAGTTGAAAGATAAGTGCTTTACAATATTGTGTTGGTTTCTGCCATACGTCAGTATTAGCTAGATACTTTAACGCTGGGATATAGTCGGTGTTTGGACATTGCTGTTCAGTGTATCAACTCTCCTACTGATATAATGAAGGGGATCTATGAAGTTCCTTCTAGGGCTAGACTAACCTCTGGGACCATGCCCCGTTTTCTCTATGTCAGCATGCTGCACACAGTGTGACAGAGAAATTGATTCTGAGCAACCGAGAAGTCTGATGCAGTTGCAGGATTCCCCCCTGGGGTCAATAGGTGGGCACAGGTGATCGGAGCCTGGGTGGTTCTTCCTGGTGTTGCAAAGCTTTGTATTTGACTCCGGGTTTGGCAGTGATACTCCAAGAAGTCTGGGCCCCTCTGCCCTTCCCGAATGTCTGTCCTGATTCCCGAACAAGAACTCGTACTGGAGAAAAACACCCTGAGTTGGCCAAATTCCGCCCTAAGACTGAGCGCAGCTTTCCAATTCCCGGTGTCCGGCCAAGGGCAGAATGGGGCCAAGACCCAGTGTGTTTGATCTTTTAGCAAATCTGACAGGCTGTTTACAAACACGCGGAAAGGCTGACTTCATTCCTCAGACATCAGGCAAGGCTCTGGTGTCAGGACTGCAGCCTGGCTGAACTCGCAGGGGCCAAAAGAATTGGGGAGAAGGAGATGAAATAGGTGGGGGGGAAAAGTGGCTGGTTTTCAAAGCATATGGCGCGTAGTTTTTCAAAGGCTTCAGATTCTTAATTCGCACCTCCCTCGTTACTGTCACTGCTGTAGCCAGCGGCAGCTCTTTTTGTTTTGACGTTTGACATTATTTTAGCCTTTACTCCTTTTTTCACTTCACAGAAGGACATTTTAATTTTAAAAGAAAAGTGCTAGCTGCCTGGCATCTAGTCGGGCTCAAGAGGTGTTTGTTGAATGAATAAGAGAATGAATGAAGTGATTCTCTCGACAAAGTTATGAGGAATCTTTACCTTTAGCAAAGGTTGGGTTATTTTTCTTCCAGAAACTCGGAATTATCAGTTAAAGTATCCTCTACAGAATCTGATAAGAAAATTAAAAAAGAGGCTTTTGAAGCAAGTCACTAAAAAGCTCTCTGAAAGGGAATGTTCCTTTTTCTCTGGATTCTAATATCGTGCTTAATAAGAGGGCAGTCCCTCCCAACCCCTGCAATGATTGAAAAGCAAGTGTCCCCCGGTTAGGGATGGGCTCCTCGCTGGGCAGGCTCAGGGATCCGGGCTTCAGTCAGGGACTCCTGGACCCAGGGATGTGCCTGGCGCTAGCAGGGCCCCCAGGGCTTCGTCCCGGCGCCGCGGCCGGGCGCCGACCGGGGAGGAGGGCACAAGGGCCGGCGGGTCCCCGGGGCGGGCGCGAGGGCCCTCGCGCAGGTGTCGGGCCTGTGCGCGGGGTGCGGCGGGGGTGCTCGGGGGCCTGGGAGACCCGAGAGAGACGTTATTGTTGCACTGTAACGAGTCTGATTAACATGCTCCTGACACTTTCTCTTAGTTTCTCGGGCTCCTAGCAACAGCGCACAAAGGCGCAGGATTGTCCGGGCTCCGCGGGGACACGGGGCAGCCTTTGATCTGCCACCACTGCAGCGGGGCTGCGCGACGGGCTCACCGGCTCGGGGCGGCCCGCGGTCCCGGCCCACTGCGCGCCCCGCCCCGCCCGCCGGCCCGACGGCGCAGCCTCGGGAGCGGCCACCGCGCGGGCCGGGCCTCGCGCCGTGCGCCCGGACCTCCGGCTTCGGAAAGCGCGAGTGGCGGGGACGCGGACTCAGAGCGCGGTGGATCCGCGCGCGCAGGTCCTTCCGACGGGGCGCGCGGTCCCAAACATCGGCCGCCCTTCCCGTCGCAAGATGCAAACAGTAAAACCTAGCGGGTCGCTTAGAGTGGAAGAAAAAAAAAAAGCGTGAATAACAAACAAATCCTCGAAGATTTTGTAAAACATTAAAATTGTAAAGAAACATTCTGCAGGCTTCAGCCCGTTGAGCTAAATCTGTGCTCGATCGGAAGGGGCTAACGATGATTTCGGTTTCTTCCTACAAATCACTTTCTTTTCGTCGCTGGCAGTTCTTATAGATTCGTAAGGAAATATGCTGCTAAATAGTTGCTGGAATTTAAACCAACTAACCACCACCGCCATTCGTCACAGAGCAGTAAAAAGCTGCCCGTTCCCACCGCGCCGGCTTTCAGGTACTAAGGTCTTTGCAAGTCATTTTCCATCTCGTGCATTCTCTTAACCCTCCACCCCATTCCGATTAAAATGAAGTGTGGAAAGGACTAAAGTTTTAACATTTTAATGCTGAAGTCTGCTAATTACTTTCCCCCTAAGTTGTTAACGCGGAAACCTCGCGGGGATGCGTCTCACGCCGGGAGGACACTGTCCCCCAGCCTGGGGTTCGGGCTTTGCGATTACAGAAGGTTCGGTGACCGTCCGTCCGCAGCATCAGCAGGCACAAGATCCTGCTGCTACTCTCAGGGCCCCTTTTGTAGCATCAACTGCTTTCCAAGAACCAGAGGTAAAAAATCAAAATCAAAACGGAAGACACTTAACTTTCCAAGATGAAAAAGCAGAATTCAAAAGAAAAGAAAAAACGTGTATTAACTGCTCTCAAGACATCACTAGAAAATTCATCCTCCCTGTTGAATATCATTTTCCTGACGTCCCAAAGAATTATTAGGGGCTGAGGTGTTTGTGATAATAACATGCATGTTTTAGAAGAGGAAAAGAAAACCCCACATGGTCTGTTCCATTTACTCAGCAAAATATGCCAGGCAAGGAGTTACTTTGAAATTCAAACTGGAGGCAGCAAGTCTTGGTTCTAGAAGACACTTTTCCCAGTCAGTCCCTGGAGGAGAGGATATCCAGGCAGTTGGGGGATTCAATACTTGTAAATCTGATGTCCAGGAACTTCCCAACTTGTACTCAGGACAGTACCTGACTCAGCTGGAGTTCCCCTCACCATTTCAATAAAACATGATTGTACTGATATAATCCTCTATACATTAAAATGAGGTTGTCACAGATTGTCATTAAGACCTCAGTAAAACAATGAAGACATTATTGGGCACCCCCCCTCAGGCAAGGTATTAGGGATAAAACAATCTATACCACACGGGTCCTATTGAGATTAATGAAAAAATTATGCAAAAAAAATCTCAATTTCATTTCCCCATGACGGGGCTTTGCATACATAGAGTCAGTCTTGCCTTACACCTGATGATTTATTAAACTAATCTGCAGTGATCACCACTGATGTTCTCAACTCAATCTTGTCCTGGCTCATTTTCTAAGTAATTGTTTCTCATTAGTTCTGATAATGTTTTAATAGTGTTATCCATAATTTAGCCCCCAAGAATTAATAACAGGGGGGTAATATGGCATAGCAGCTTGTGATGAGCTGCACAAAATAGAAACAGGTATGGTTTTTAATTAATCAGATTACTGCAAGGTTCTCTTCTGATAGCCAGTCCATGCCTAGATGGGAGGAATTCCCAGGTTGGACGTTGTCATGTGCCAAGGGGGGTGAGCTCACCAGCTCCCGTTACCCACCCTGTATGACTTTAACCCATGGAGGCACCAAATAGAAGTGGGTATGAAAACAGTGGGGATACCTCTAGCCTCCCAACATCTTTGTTCATCCTTGACCCTGACTCAGCCCTCTTCTGGGTCCCTCATTAAGGTATGTGCTCAGAGAGTGGGGACCTTGGCCCAGATTTTTTACTTGATTGGGTCCTGGTATCATGAGCTTACCATGATTGGGACCCTGGGGCTATAAGATGATAAATCTGATACTCAGGGAGACTTAAACAAAGTGGTTTTCTTGGAACAAACTGTGGTTTGAGATGAAGGGTGTGGTGACTAGTCCAATATGGCCCGAAGTCTGGGAACCTACCTGTGATCCCACTGGGGATGGCGGTGGGGAAGACCTCGCCAGGCCCGGCTTTCAGGACCACCTGGAGATCTTGCTGAGATCATTGCTTTTCCTGAGGTCTGCATGCCTTTGCCCTGGCCTCTGGGGTCCCTTAGAGTGGGGGCTTTGGCTCTTAGGGACCCTGAGTTTCCAAGAGGTCCACCTATCAGGTTTCAGGGTTGCCTACGAAACGGGTGAAAATGAGGATGTCTCCCTTTCATGCTGTCAAAACCTGGGGCTAGGGGGAGGTTAATCTGGACCAGCCTGTGAGGATGGGCAGGGTAGCTGCATTGAAATGGGGGCTGCCTGTAGAAAGAACGGAGAAAGGCTTTTACCTTCTTTTGTTTAAGACAGGCTCTGCCTATGCTTCTGAAAACTAAGATCATGGCATCTGGTCTCATCACTTCATGGCAAATAGATGGGGAAACAAAGGAAACAGTGAGAGACTTTATTTTCTTGGGCTCCAAAATCACTGCAGACAGTGACTGCAGCTGTGAAATTAAAAGACACTTGCTCCTTGGAAGAAAAGCTATGACAAACCTAGAGAGCATATTAAAAAGCAGAGATGTTACTTTGCCGACAAAGTTCCGCATAGTTAAGGCTATGGTTTTTCCAGTAGTCGTGTATGGATGTGAGAGCTGGACCATAAAGAAGGCTGAGCACCAAAGAATTGATGCTTTTGAACTGTGGTGTTGGAGAAGAGTCTTGAGAGTCCCCTGGACTGCAAGGAGATCCAACCAGTCAGTCCTAAAGAAATCAACCTTGAATATTCATTGGAAGGATTGATGCTGAAGCTGAAACTCTAATACTTTGGCCACCTGATGCAAAGAGCTGACTCACTGGAAAAAATCCTGATGCTGGGAAAGATAGAAGGCAAGAGGAAAAGGGGATGACAGAGGATGAGATGATTGGATGGCATCACTGATTCAATGGACATGAGTTTGAGCAAACTCCAGGAGATGGTGAAGGACAGGGAAGCCTGGCGTGCTGCAGTCCATGGGATCACAGAGTCGGACATACCTGAATGACTGACCAACAACAAATGCTTCTGATATCCTGATGGGTGTTATAATACAGGAGAAAGAGAGGAAGCCTCCCTCTGCCTCCAAGCAGTCCTCCTGGATTTCAGTGTTCTGAGAAGCGGGGTCCGGCTGCACAAAAACCGTGGTTTTTAAACCACAGGTCATGATTTACCCTGCACACACTGACAGCTTGCCTTGGTGGGCACAGCTGCTCAATAGGTTGGGGGTATGGCTTCTTCCACGACTGCTGCCCACTGCCACTGTCCGCAGTCCTGAAGCCCAGTTTGGTTGCAGGCTGGTCACCGCCAAGTTGGCTGAGACCCCACCTTCATCCTTACAGCTCCTCTGAGGGAGGAGGAAGCAGGTTCCCACCTTTTTATTTTTCCAAGTGGACACCAGTCAAGCACATCCCATCTCAGTGAAGAGATGATGTCTTCTCCTGCCCCATGTTGGGGAGAATATCAGTTCGTGTCTTAAGCCTGTGTTTCTCAGGACTTGCCGGCCTGGATCACGTTCCTCTGCGTGTCTGTGGCAACTGCTCTGCCCTGGTGGTGGCTGCTGTGTGACCACCTGCCTGTGGGCCTCTCCCACTTCGCTTGGGTTCCGTGGTGCCTTTCTTTGTATATAACCGTCAGCCCTACTCCCCTCTTGGGCTTCCTGGAGGAGCTGGAAGAGGTAGGAGAAACGCAAACCCCTGGTTGGGGCACATGGTAGGGGCCACATGGTAGATAAAAAGGGCGTAGGAGGAGGTGAAAAATGAAAATGGAAAAAAAAAAACAACTGTTTTCTATTTACAAATTTAAATAAACAGAACAGCCTTCCCCGCAGTGTTTGTCTAAGAGTGGCTGCTTTGCTGCTGTGTAGGTCATGAAAAGGTTGGTGTAGAGTTTAAAACTTCCCATTCTGTTAATTTCTTAAAGAACAGTCGTCCGGAGTCTCCACACAAAAGCTCATGATTTAATGAGGAGCAGAAACAAAATCTCTGATTGTTGGTGTTTCAAATTTCATTGGCGTCCTCTGGCAAACACAAGTTGATCCTTCGCGGCTTCAATACCCTTTAGCCTTCAATATAAGAGCACATGCTGAATAGGGAAGAATGGCTGGTTGTTATGTTTATTTACCCTTACTACAAGCTGGGTTAACCTCTTCAAAACAGCTTTACTAAGCCCGTTAACCACACCACCCATATGACCTGTAGCAGCATCTCTAATGTGATGCAAATCTCACAGCGGACCATATGCACCAGCTCGGAGGCATTGTGTCTTCTCAGAGGCTACAAGTTTATTGCTGAGGAGGCCCTGTCCCAGCCGTACATTTACAGGGGGGAGATGGCCTCAATGGCAAACAGTTAAACAGGGAAATAAAGGGAGAGAAGGATGGTCTTGTGTTTCTGCACATTTATATTTTAATAGCTGGTAACAGTTGACCCAAAAGCATTCACCCAGGATGAGGGCTTTCAGAGTCATCACCTAGGAGTTTGAGGAGAGGGAGGTTTCATATTGGGGGAGAGAGTGGAGGTGAAAGCAATCAGTTTTGACGATTTATTTTTACAAGGTATCTATATAAACCTGTATGGTCCTTAACTTTTCTATGCCATCTCTGTTGTTTTACCAGGTTACTAGTGAAATAAACACCATCCCTTCATTGAGTTGTTATTTTTTAAAAGGTTGGCCTTTCTTAAAAATTATTTACGGTGTTGTGTGAACAATGAACAATGTGGGAAACATCTAACATCAGCAGGGTGAAGGGAGTTTACGTACTCGGGAAAAATATGTTTTGTTAAAGACTTAACTTTCACTCACAGCCCATCTCTCCCCACTATTTTATCTCCCTGTGAAATCAGAAGTCCAAACTTGGAACACATCCATGAACAGTAAAATCACACACTTGGAATCAAAAAGAAGAAAGTTCATTTTTAGAGGAATAACTGGCCCCAGTGAGATAACCAAAAAAAAAAAAATGTGATTAACATGAACTGTAAACAGGGAAAGGCTCCAATCCAGCATACTAAGAAGCTGCCTTGAGTATAATGGTTTGTCTTTAAGAAAAACCACTGTATATGTTCGGCCCACCTGATGAGAGCTTCATTTAGCAGATCATTTTTCCTTGATGGATGTGGCAAGCGTAACAATGTTCTGGGCCTGCTTCAGTAATGGCATGTCGATCATACTCCCTTGGAAAGTAAAGGCTCCCTGGAAGACAGAGAATACAAACTTCCTGAAAGAATGCGCGGAAATTATAGGCTTCCTTTCTGCGCACACTTGTACGACAAGAACATTTCAGATTCCACCTGAATTATACTGACTTTCGTACCCAACTTTTGAGAAAGCCAAAGTAAATTACAGGGGACAGACTTCTTTTCTTCCTCCTAAAGAGGGGGAGGGAAAAAAAAAAAACCCTTCAGCTTTTTAATGGAGAGGAAAACCCATCAGACACAAGATATTGGAAACTGTTCATTTAACTCTTGAAATCAAGCAGAAAACAAGGGTGGAAGGAAAATGTAAATACTTCCTTATATGCTTTTTGAAATATTGCATAGGAGTGTGAAAACAGTAATACACTCTGGCAACTGATTGTTGTTGGGGTAAATAATTGTACGGTCAGGTTAACGGGAGAATGCTTCCTTCTTGCTGTAACCTAATTGCGGGGTAGCACTATCATCTGATGGGAAGACATAGGTAGGACTACACTGGGTAAAAAGAGATCCCTGTCAGTACATATTCTTCAGAAAAGGATTAAAGTGACAGGGGCCGTGAGTCTGTAACAAAGGAATCATAGCTCTGTTGAATGGTGAGCCTGGAAAGAACTTGCAATCTCTTGGTTTATCCCCATTTGGCAGACTCACTTTTTAAAAAATATATTCTTATTTATTTGGATGCACCTGGTCTTAGTTGTAATATGTGGGATCTAGTTCCCTGACCAGGGATCAAACCCCAACCCCCTGCATTAGGAGTGTGGAGTCTTAGCCACTGGACCACCAGGAAAATCCCCCAAGGCTCACTTAAAAAAAAAAAAAACCTTTTGTAAATACTTATTGAATGTATCACATGATCTCAGTCCTGTTCTAGGTGAGGACTCTGAGGCCCAAAGAAGTTAACCTGATTTTCCAAGGTCACTTCACTAGGGAAAGTTAGAGTGGGGCCAGTACTTGGCTCTCAGAACCCCAAGCCTTCATTATAGACTCACAGGTTAAGAGGACAAAGTAGTTTATTTAGTGCCTCAGAGAAAAGAATTAAATGGACAGAAGCAGCATGCCCAGAGTCTGAAGTTAACGTCTCGTTATCCATGTTCTCATATCCATCACTTCTTTTTGCCACATACAATTATAGCTCTTCTTTTTTCAAAAATATTCCGATAGGTCTGATGGTAAAAAAATCTGCCTGCAATGCAGAAGACCTGGGTTCAGTCCCTGGGTTGGGAAGATCCCCTGGAGGAGGAAATGGCAACCCACTCCAGTATTCTTGCCTGGGAAATCCCATGGACAGAGGAGCCTGGTGGGCTACAGTCCATGGGGTTGAAAGGAGTCCAACACTACGGAGCAAGTAACACTTTCACTTTCACGTTAATTATTTGGCTGTGCTGGGTCTTAGTTTCGGCTTTTGAAATCTAGTTCCCTGACCAGGGATGGAACCCCAGGGCCCCCTGCATTGGGAGCGCAGAGTCTTAGCCCCTGGACCAGCAGGGAAGTTCTGTAATCAAAGCTCTTTTTAATTCCTTTTCTTTCTGTTGGGTGTGGGTGTGAGTGGGGAGCAGGTGATCTTTTGGGACCTGGAGGTGGTTGGAGCAATCACAGCCCTCATGAATGGTCCATTCGTGTGTTGTTGTTTATCGCTCAGTCGAGTCTGACTATCTGTGACCCCGTGGACTGCAGCGAACCAGGCTCCTCTGTCCTTCACCATCTCCGGGAGCTTGCTCAAGCTCATGTCCATTCAGTCAGTGGTGCCATCCAACCATCTCACCCTCTGCTCTGCTCATCTCATCCCTTCTCCTGCTGCCCTCAATCTTTCCCAGCATCAGGGTCTTTTCTAATGAGCTGGCTCTTTGTGTCAGGTGGCCAAATTATTGGAGCTGCAGTTTCAGCATCAGTTCTTTCAGTGAACATTTAGGGTTGATTTCCTTTAGGACTGACTGGTGTGATCTCTTTGCAGTCCAAGGGACTCTATATAGAGTTTTCTACAACACCACAGTTCTAAAGCACCAATTCTTCAGTGCTCAGCCTTCCTTATGGTCCCACTCACATCCATACATGACTACTGGAAAAATCATAGCTTTGGCTATACAGACCTTTGTTGGCAAAGTAACGTCTCTGATTGGTACATACTGCCATTCATATATACTGCCCTCCAGTTGTGGATTTTACAAGTACCACCCCTCAACAGTCAATACTGTCATTTTTCAAGACTTTTGGGATGGTCTCTTGGGCTCCCTGGAAGCCCTCACCCCTTATAATAATATAGAGTTATACACAGAATGAAGTTTAAAAAAAACTGGCAGGGAATCCTTAGCATTGACTCCGAAATTTATTTACTGATCAACAATTATAATCACACAATGTTGAGAAATGTATAACAAAATAAAATTATTGGAGGACAACTGCTCTACCATATTGTGTTGGCTTCTGTCATGAAACTTATTTTTTAATCAAGAGAGAGTTAAGAGTCATTAGGATTAGAATCCTCCCCATTGCCTAAGCTTCTCAGTCTTGGAATGAGAAATCTGATTCAGATGAACACCTGCCTGGCCTAAAATCCTACACCATGAAGTCATTTTCCAACCTGCCCATTTTACTATTTGAACCCACAGATTTGGTCTTTGCCTAATTTCATTCAACCTGGAGCTAATTTTGATCATCTCTGTGATCCTGGTGAATTTGGTTAGAAGTTGTAAGATACTCTGTGGGTTAGTGTGACAGGTGGAACCGGCGTGGGGCTCATGCTGATTTACAAGGCAATCGTCTAGTTTTCTTATTGGAGTAAATGATGAAGACCAAAGGCCTCCTGGTTATCTGCCTACCGAGTGGATTAGGGCCCTGTAAAACCGCACATCTGTCCTGCGAACACTTAAATAGAAATTAGCATAGATGCACATGAAATCATAATGCTGCACAGAGAATCAAGGTGATGGCTTTGGGTCTACGCCATGTTCCCTGAATCTGCTTTGAATTCCACGTGCACATCAGAGATGCAAAGTATTTCACGTAGAGTTTCAAGACAGAGAGATCATTTCTTTCTTTTACGGTGGCGGATTTTGCTTGACTTCCTTTGTTAAGCTTAAGCTGGAAAACAAAAGTTAACATTTTTGTTCTTTGTGTCCTTCATCTCTGCAAACTGAGGATTTTAGTGTGAAGAATCAGGCTTCCTAGTATGAATATCCTCCTGCTTTCATGTATCAACCTAGAATACGGTTGGTCTTTTGTTTTTGCTTTTTGGGCAGGAGCGTGGGATCTTGGTTCCCTTACCAGGGACTGAAACTGTGCCTCATACAGTGGAAGTGTGGAATCTTACCACCGGACTGCCAGGGAAGCCCAAGGTTGGTTTTTAACACAGGGATCTACAAGTGAAGTTGATAGTCTGCTGGTCGAGATTCAGAAAACTGAGGATTGTCAAAAGCTATTTGCATTTGTGGGGAGGGTCTGAAACATTCCTTAATGAGTGACTGATTACAGATAAGTTTTGGTTTCACAGCTCCATGTGTATCTGAGTAATTGGTGGACCGTTGATGGCAGGGCTTCCCTGGTGGCTCAGTGGTGGAGAATCTGCCTGCCAGTGCAGGAGACATGGGTTCAGTCCCTGATCTGGGAAGATCCCACGTGCCAAGGAGCAACTAAACCCAAGTGTCACAACCACTGAGCCTGTGCTCTGCAGCCCAGGAGCTGCAACTACTGAGCCCGCCTGCCGTGGCTGCTGAAAGCTCTGCAGGAGAAGCCACCATGAGGAGAAGCCCCGAGCACCACAGCTAGAGGCGACCCCACCTGCCCCAGCTAGAGGAAAGCCCGCACAGATCCAGCACCCCCGCTATAGACAAATACAAGGCGACCCCACCTGCCCCAGCTAGAGGAAAGCCCGCACAGATCCAGCACACCTATAAACAAATACATGCATAAGAGGAGGGAACTTCCATCAGCTTGAAGAGCTGGGCTATAATTTGGTTTAAAAATGCCTTTTAAGAGTCAGAAAGAAAAAGATAAACATCATATTCTAATGCATATATACAGAATCTAGAAAAATGGTACTGAATAATTTATTTATAGGGCAGCAATGGAGAAACAAACAGAGAATAGACTTACAGACATGGGGAGAGGGGAGGAGAGGGTGAGGTGTGTGGAAAGAGTAACATGGAAACTCACGTCACCATCTGTAAAATAGAAGGCCAACGGGAACTTGCTGTGTGGCTCAGGAAACTCAAACAGGGGCTCTGTATCAACCTAGAGGGGTGGGATGGGGCAGGAGGTGGGAGGGAGGTTCAGAAGGGAGGGGATATATGTGTCCCTAAGGCTGACTCATGTTGAGGTTTGATAGAAAACAAGATTCTGTGACGCAATTATCCTTCAATAAAAAAATGTCTTTAAGTAGTAAGTCATTCATGGTAACCTGGCGTGCTGCAGTCCATGGGTTCGCAAAAGGTGAGGCATGACTTAGCAACCGAACATTCTTGGCTAAAAACCTTAATAACCATCACTACAGCAACAAGAAAGAAAGAAAGTGAAAGTGAAGTCGTGTCAAACTCTTGCGGCCCCATGGACTGTGGCCCACCAGGCTCCTCTGTCCATAGGATTTTCTAGGCAAGAACTGGAGTGGGTTGCCATTTCCTTCTCCAGGGGATCTTCCTGACCCAGGGATCGAACCCAGGTCTCCTGCATTGCAGGCAGATGCTTTATCATCTGAGCCATCAGTGATTTGGTACAGCAGCAGTAACAGCTCTAATTTCCTGAGCAGTTCCTAGCCCAGACTATGCCGGGCCCTTGACATGCTTTATTTCCTGTAACACTCTCAACAGCCCCGTGAGATAGATACAATGACCCACGGCCCCATTAACAAATTGTTTTTCTTTTTCTTTTCAACTGTAGTAAAAACAAATAACCTAAGTTCGCCATCTTAACCATTTTTAAGGGTGCAAGCCAGTAGTGTTAAGCAGATTCACTCTGCTGTGCAACAGACCTTGAGAACGTCTTCATTTTGCAAAAGTGAAACTTGGTCCCATCAGACAGCTACTCCCCATTACCCTTCCTCCATCCCCTGGCCACTCTGATTCTACGAGGATGTATCCATCCCCATATTATAACTGAGGAAACTGAGGCACAAAGAAGCTTCTGTGAGTCTGCCCTGTAGCTCTTAAGCACAGAACTGGGATAACACCTAGCTCTATTTGATGCCAAGTGTGAGCTCCAGGCCCACATTTGTGGATTGTTCTCTGGGTAGGTTGCCTGGCCACCCAAATCAGAATATGTGGTGGGAAGGCCGCTTGTTAAAATGCAGACTCTTGGGCTCCATCCGATGAGGTTTCATGCAGAAGGTCCGGGCGTTGGCAGGGAGCCCTCTGATGATTTGAATGCTCACTGAAGTTTGAGAAGCTCCATGTTTAGCTCTCCTGGGTAGCAATAGTTAGGCTGGCTTTGACATGGGTACAACTCCATCTTTGCTCTCAAGAGACGCAGGTGCCATACAATGCAACAAGAATTAAGAGAAAAAGCCAGTGTGCTGAGCAAAGAGATGAGAGGCCTGGAAAGGCTGCCCTTCTCCCCGGTCAGGACCACGTCTGCCAGTTTGCGCTGCTGACTTAGACACGATGCTCTGTACCCACTGATTCCCCCTAATGTTTCCCCCCAGTGCCATGCGTTTGCCCCTAGAGCTGCCGTGGGGCCTCGGCTCTGTGCACAACAGCTTTTGTTCAGCTATTACCTATTATTTCTTGTAATAAATCACTAGTCAGCCACTTTGGCACATCTTTCTATACACATGTAAACGGCTTCAGTCTCCTGCCAGTGAAGAGCAGTATCACCTTAGCATAATTATCTGCATAGGAAGGGGAACAATTGTTTATTGGGCCATAGGTTTTCTAACATCTGGGTCATTGCACGGTGGTGAGACAGGCATTCAAGTAACAGGAATGTTATCGGATCCTGATGTTCTTCAAGCGGGCAGAATCTGACTTCCAGTTTGATGGCAAGAGGACAGGTGACGATGATGCCGGCAGCAGTAATCATATGTGTGGAAATAGTCACCTATTTTGGATTTCTGGCACTTAGCACTTGCAGATTTTTTTTTCTCTGGAGTACTAAAAGAGTACTTTTCGAGCATCCATAAATGAATCTTCTTCCTTCCCGACTCACTGTATTTTCCAATAACTTCTTCGGGCATTCAGGGAGTTCGCTTTGGCACGTTCCCGTGATGCCGTTGCTTATGTCAGAATTAATAATAATATTTAAGCACCGTTGTTATAGTCCTTTTCTCAGAGTAACGTCCTCTTTTTCCCTCTATGATGCTGTCTCTTATTTTAAAGTAGCTTTTATTGGTGCTTAGTTGCTCTCCAATGCCGTGATGCCTTCCATGGCAGGCTAAGTCTTATGCCCAGTGAATTATTTACCTCACTACGGTTCCTAGTGGGTTCCTAGAACTTTTAGTCAGCGTTGACCACTATGGAATTTGTGGTCTTGCTTGTGTCCTCTTCTTGCTATAATCTCTTGGGCCCAGCCCTGACATCCCGTCACATAGCTCTTCCTTACTCCCAAACTTAGCTGTTCCTGGTACCTCTCGATGGGGGAAACGAAGCTCTCACAGACACTGATGGGCACCATTTCCTTCTTTCTTCCCCAGCTTTCATCCTATCACACTTGGAGTCCTTGGACAGGTCCTAGGAGGGCCTGGGTCCCCTCACAATTTGGTTAATGGGTAAGGATTTGAGCTTGGGTACCAGGCACCCGAAGTTCAGTGGGGAGGCTGTCAGCCCCCAGGCTGGCTAGCAGGGGTCTCACTGAGAGAGTGCTGGGACATTCACAGGGAAGCTGCGTCTTCCTAACTGGGACCATGAGGTTATTTTTCTAGAGTATCAGATAAGATCACCCACTTCCTTAAGCCTTGCTTTGTCTCCCTTTGGACTTACAGAATCACGTGCAACCTCCTTAGCAGGGTGCCCAAGGCTCCCTGTGATGAGACCACACCCTGCCTCTGCTCTCGGTTTTGTCTCCTGCCAATACACACACACACACACACACACACACACACACACACACACACACACTTTCTTTCTTCCCCAGCTTTCATCCTATCACACTTGGAGTCCTTGGACAGGTCCTAGGAGGGCCTGGGTCCCCTCACAATTTGGTTAATGGGTAAGGATTTGAGCTTGGGTACCAGGCACCCGAAGTTCAGTGGGGAGGCTGTCAGCCCCCAGGCTGGCTAGCAGGGGTCTCACTGAGAGAGTGCTGGGACATTCACAGGGAAGCTGCGTCTTCCTAACTGGGACCATGAGGTTATTTTTCTAGAGTATCAGATAAGATCACCCACTTCCTTAAGCCTTGCTTTGTCTCCCTTTGGACTTACAGAATCACGTGCAACCTCCTTAGCAGGGTGCCCAAGGCTCCCTGTGATGAGACCACACCCTGCCTCTGCTCTCGGTTTTGTCTCCTGCCAATACACACACACACACACACACACACACACACACACACACACACACACACGTGCGGGCACGCACAGGCTCCTGTGCACCCCTCCCACAGGCTCTGCTCTGATTTGATGGTCCTTTCCAGTCTCTCCGGCAAACTGCTGCTAATGCTTCAAGACGACAGAAAGAGGTCATGTCTGTGAAGCATATCTAGACTTCCCTAGTTGGGCTCATTTCTCTCTTTCTTTCCTTCACACCCCCTCTCGTCATAACCTTTGTCACGCTCTAGTATGGAGAAGGAAATGGCAACCCAGTCCAGTGTTCTTGCCTGGAGAATCCCAGGGACAGAGGAGCCTGGTGGGCTGCCGTCTATTGGGTCGCACAGGGTTGGACACAACCGAAGCGACTCAGCAGCAGCAGCGGCACACTCTACTGTAATTATTTGCTTACACTGCCTTCTTTCTCACTGAGAAGCCCTTGAAGACAGGGGCTCCTATATCTTTGAATCCCCAGCATCCAAAACAAGGTTTTGAGTGAAGCTTGGCTCTTCTGTGGGGCCCAAGCTGAGTGACGGAGGGGAGAATGACTTGGGAAGACAGGATCAACCTTCTGCTCTCCTTTATCTGCAAGTGTCTTTGTTCCATGTGATCATTCCCTGACCTGGTCATACTCCCTGGTGAGTTGGCTGAGCCTCCAGTAGGACACAGGGATAGACCGAAACGAATGCGTGCTGGGCTGGGGTCAGGTTAACTCATGCAAACGACTTAACGGTTAAAAGTGCAAGCGAGTCCATCTGTAAGTGGTGCTTAAGGGGTTAGAAGCTACCCCTATCAAATGGGGTGGTTTGGCCTGGGAAGGGCTCTGGGGGAACTTTGAAGGTCAGCTTTGGAAGGTTATGGATGCCCACTGAAGGTCAAGAGAGGGGCGGGGGAATGGAGCAGTGCATCCTGATTTGAGAGTGGGGCTGGCCTTGTGTGTCCTCTGCTCCCTGTGCCTCTGGCCACCAGGGACTCAACAGATCAAGCAATATGAGGGACCGCAGTATAAGCTACTGGCTCAGTCTGCTGATGAAGGGGTTTCTCCAGGGCCTGAGGAACCATAGCCTACTCTCACATCAGTGAAAGCCATCCGGAAGAGGGATGACTTCCCCCAGGACAAAGCACATGGGACTCAGTCTCCACCTGATGCCGCGAGACTGCAACCCACAGGACTCCCTCTGTCTCGCTGACCGCCCTGGCAGACCCGAGACCCACTCATCCCTGGACCCCGAGGGGAGGAAGTTAAGACACTTGTTTTTTTCCTTTATTCTGAGTAATTTTTCCTCTGTTCTAGGATAGTCTGGGGATCCAACAATTAGACTTACAGATACAAAGGTAAATCTTTGCATCCGTAAAAAATACATATCTTTTTAAAGAAACTCCCTGATAGCTCAGATGGTAAAGAATCTGCCTGCAATGCAGGAGACCCAGGTTCCCCCTGGGTCAGGAGGATCTCTGGAGAAGGGAATGGCAACCCACTCCAGTATTCTTGCCCAGAGAATTCCACAGACAGGCCATGGGGTCACAAAGCCTCTGGGTGACTAACACTTTCACTTTCACATGAGTAGGTCAGGACTAGAATCTAGGGTTTTTCACCCCAAATCTCAAACTCTTCTTGCTAATCAGTATACTTCAAATTATGACTGGTAACTATGGTACTTAAGAGGATTATAGAAAAATTAATATCCAAAAATTTAATATGTATTTTTTTACATATACTATATTTTAATTTATTTAGATGTGACATAAAAAAGTGTCTAAACTGTTATTTCAGAGATATCATTACTTGAAATGAGGCTGAAAAGATTAATGCTATACAGAGAAGGTCCAGATAAATATGTGAAAACATGATTTTAATAACTGACTTGGGAACAACTGAAACACAATATGCTTTCATTCAGAGTTCCCACTTGGAAGCTCTTAAAAATAATTATTATGACGGCAGAAACACCAAAGGATATTTTCAGTGAGAAAAAAAATTCAATAATAAAAATGTGAATGACATTTTAAGTCCCTAAAATACCCGAAGCATTTGTAAGAAGGATTAAAGGAGGTGACATTTGATCCCTGTATGTGCTTCTGAATATCAGTAACCCTTTGTGTTATGGATAAACATCTTCTAAAACTGCCATGGACATTGAAAGACTACTATTGAAGACTTGGGAAATAGAAAACATGTTTTTCTTTTTTAAAACACTTTAAATTGGAGTGCTCATTTGATAGGTATTTTAATATTTTGAATTAAAATTCAATGGCCATTTACTCCTGTGACCAGTGAATTTACAGACGCTCGTGTTATCTCCACTTGCAATTTCTAAAAGCTCAACTGAAGTCATTCAACATGGGCAATTCACATTGGGCTGATCTGTCATTACTGCTGGCACTGAGATGCCGATGGGTGATGTTCCTTAGCCTTTGATGGGGAGGCCCTTTAAATAATTCGCAAGAATGTTAACAGTTGGGATATTTGAAGGGGGTTCATTTTGTGCCTGATCAGGGAATACAGTGACCATTCGGGCCTGTGGACCTGCTGCAGGAGGATCCCTCCTGCCCCTGCCTCGGAGCCTGGCCTCAGAGGGCGTGTCCAGAGCCAGGAATCCTGCACCCCGGGCAGCCTGTCAGGTCCATCTTCTGTTTTCCAGACGGTGGGAAAGCCTGGAGGAGCTCTGTCCTTAGCTCGCCCAGCCTCCCTCCTGTCTTTTCCCCTGGAGCTGTCTGGCTTGAAGAGCACAGAACCCTCCTTGGAGAGTGGGATGAAGGGGTCTGTACGCCCCCACTGCGGGTCCACAGCCACGTCAGTGCTGCCCAAGAGGGCGTGCGGGTCGTCCATTCGAGCGGCCCATCTGTGACTTCCCACCTAACAGAAATGGGCAGCTCCCCGGGCGAGCACATCCTCAGTGGAACTCAGGAGCCTGCGGCTGAGACAAACAGCCACGCACAAAGATACGCCGAGAGAAGTGCCCTGCTTCTCCGGGTTCTTCACTTGGGGCGGTGGCTAGGAACATGGGCTTCCTGCTCGGCTCCTCCTGAATTTTTTTGTTTCCTGCGCTGGGTCTGTGTTGCAGCACACAGGCTCCTCCTTGCAGTGTTGGGGCTTTCTCTAGTTGCCCCCCGCAGAGGCGACTCTCGAGTTTCGGGGCCCTGGCTGTAGAGCATGTAGGCTTCAATAGCGGTGGCCCATGGGCTTAGTTGCCTTGCAGCAGCACGTGGGATCTTCCCCGATCGGGGATTGAACCTGTGTTCCCTGTACTGGCAGTGTGTGTGCGCTAAGTCGCTTCAGTCATGTCCGGCTCTGTGTGACCCTATGAACCATAGTCCCCCAGGTTCCTCTGTCCATGGGTCCTCCAGGCAAGAACGCTAGCATGGGTTGCCATTCCCTTCTTCAGGGGATCTTCCCGACCCAGGGATCGAACCCGGGTCCCCTGCATTGGCAAGTGGATTCTTAAGCACTGAACCACCAGGGAAGCCCTTCAACCTGAGTGTGAATGCAGGCTCTGCCTTTTCCTAGCTTCGAGTGATCTGAGCCTCGATGTCTTCATCTGTAAAATGGGGATGATGATCCTTCCCCTTGTAGAGCTGTTGTGAGGATTAAATAAAAGAACGTACGTCACTAGACAGGCTCTCAGTGCCTGGGAGCCGCGACTGCCGCCACCGCTGCCATCACTATCGCCAGGGCTGTGGTCCTGCCCCCAGCGAGCCGCTGCCACTCCCGCCATCAGGGCGGCCCCTCCACCTGCGGCTGTGTCCACCTCCAGGCCCGCTGCCACCACACTGTGGCTCTCATTGATACAGCCGTTGTTAGTCAGGGAAAGCGTCGTCCGGTTTATCCCAGGAAGGGCCAGGGAGGAGCAGAGCATCGGATTATGACCAGATTTGAAGATTCCAGACTAGCTTTAAGGGTTCTGAGAGTCCTCCGTGTTCTAGGAGATGTATGAGTAGAGGGTGACTTCCTCCTCCCCAAAGCTTCCTGTTCCCTCTAAACTCTTATAAATCACAGATTGATTTGTCCCTGTAAGTAATGAGACTGATAGGTGCTATGTTTTTGACACAGCAGCAGTATTTGAAAACAAATGCATTTTAAAGAATTAAAAAAAAAAAGAAACTTAGAATATTTTTGGAGGAGGTTCTAATCAAAGGCAGGTGACCAGAAGCTGGGAGCCAAAATCAGGCCAAGTATATACCACATGGAAAACTACCTACCAAAGTGACACAGTTGGATTTCTAAGCATATATTTATGAGCCTGAGGCTTTGGTCAAGTGGTACAGTTTTCAGTAGCCGGTAAGCAAGAAAAGGAAAGGTATAGCATAAAATGAGGAAATTCCTTGGAACATGGGAACTGAGTGGAAGTAAAATGAAGATTACATTAACGTTTTGCTTATTAATAAGGAAGCATGAAATCATTTAGCTTGAGCTCTATACAGGAAGTAGAAACACGCACGTGTTGGACACTGGTAAGAGTAATTTGAGACTCTGCCCATAGTTTTAGGAAACTGGTGAAGTAAAGAATTAGCAGAAGATCTGGAAGATGAATTTGGAAGGGAAGGTAGAGGTGGTTGAACAGTGAGGAGGAGAGCTGAGGTGAATGTTTAGGTCAACTGTCTTAATACATGACCTGTCCTAAGCTGTCTACTTGCCCAGATGGAGTGTCTCCGTGGACGAGAGCCTCTTTACTTCACAGACAGACAGGGAGACCAAAGACGCCTTCTGTTTCTAAGATTCTTCTCAGAACCCACTAAATGTAGGCAACAAGCTTTATCTTGTAAAATGTTCAGGCAGAATGATCAGGACAGGAATCAAGAAGTCTTTAAATATCTTTTGATAAGGAAATTTGGAAAAATCAGGCCAACTATGCCACATGGAAGGCTACCTACCGAGGTGAAACAATGGGATTTATAAGCATATTGCAATCTAAAGGAGTTTCCGCATTTGCCAGCAAATTAGAGGGTGTGCTTAATTTTCTGTTTTTTAAAAATAGCTTTATTGAGGTATAATTTGCATACCATAAAGTTCACCCATTGTCAAGTATATAATTCGTTGACTTTTATAATTACATAGAAATCTGCAACTATCACTGCTCAGATCTTTTTGAAACTAGAAATCTTGTTGGAAAATATTTTATTTTTTAATACTGAGATAAATGGGTAAATACCTTGCATTTAATATTTTATGTCAAGTCTAAGCTGATATTACTATGAGAAAAGCAGAGAATGAAGGCCATTTTATAGCAGTTTGAAGCTGAGACTAATAATTTTAAACTTCTTCTATTTTATACGTTGTAGTCTTATTCTTTCTTTGGAAAATACATCTAAACAAACTAACATTAACTAGAAGGCATTTTAAATTTTAAAGCATTTACTAAAATATAAATGATGAATAATAACTGATGAAATAGTGAAAAATTTTTCTTTCAATTTTTCTAGAAGGAGAAAAATGTCAGTATCATATATATTATTAAAAAGTACAACGAATAATTTCTTGTTAGCACTGTCAGAAATTTAGAAACCAGCTAGCTAAACAGTATTTACTAAATGTGTATCATGTACTGAATTCTAAGATGCTGCAGAAGGATGAACAATAGGGAAAATTCTTTACTCTCTGGGCTAGTGGTAAGAAATGCCCCCACTTTTTTTTTCATTGAGGTCCACTAACTTGGAAAAAAATAAGAGAATTCTAGAAACTCTTGCTATTTTTTAGTAAAATAAAAGCTCCATTTGCCTGCTTTTAATATTAAAAAGAGTTAAAGAATTCTTTAATAAGCACCACAAAATATCAAAGGAATGCTCAGACCCTCTCTAGTATAATCAGCAGAGGAAGAGAAGGCAGGGGACAGGGGTAGGGTGGTGGAGGTGATGTGGCAAGAAAGGAAGAGAGAGAGAGATACAGAAAAAGAGAAAACCAAAAAGAATCCACGGAAAGGGAGCAGGGGAGGCAGAGGAAGGACATACATGGAAACACACGCAGACTCACACATCCTGAGAGGGAGAAGTCCCGCAAGAGGGAATGAGAGAGACAGCTGTCCCAGAGTAAAGCCACCCTCTCACGGCCCTTGCCCGGCTCTTGCTCTGAAAGGAGCTGAAAGGCGTGGTCTATTTCTGCAACCACAGGTGTAACGGAGAACAGGACTTTGGGTACTTGTCCTTTGAGTGAGATGAAACCCAGCTCGGGGTCAGACAGGGCCTCTTTACCAAAGGCCCCAGTCCAGCTCTGAGAGTTTCCAGCCTAGCTTAGGAGATCGGGTGACTAGCAAAGCAGAATGAGGTTTGCAGCGATCAGAGCCAAGATGTCTTTCTAGGGCAGGGCAGGTGGACAAGGCCAAGACAGAACTGAGAAGGAGGGAGCCACGTGGGGAGTAATAGCTGGAAGTTACATGGATTTTCAGTGCCCTTTCTTTTCTCATTACTTACTGCTCATGCCCAAAAAAAAAAAAAAAAGGAGCGTATGACGAAGAAAAAGATTCTAATCTGAACTAATCAAATTCACATTTTGTTTCTGAGTGAATACTTCTTACAGCTCTATCTAGTTTTGGTCATTAGTGTGCGGATTCATTGTAACCAAATTGAAACCAGATTTAAGTTAATTCTGCTCATATCTTTAGTGACAAAGTGAGCCTCAAATTCTGATAGGGGCTGGATCACTAGCTTGGGTGTGAGTGACCTTGGGTAACTTCCAAACCCTTGTTGGCTCTCTGTATATTTTTTAAGTTGTAAACTGAAAGGATTTAACTAGAAGATTTTCTGAGATTTCATCCAACAGAATTATATTGTTTTCAATTGAAATTAAGCAAGGGGAAAAAAATGCTGAAAAATATAAGCCAGAAGAGAAGTATTTTGATTAAAATATCTTTAGGAATGTGTTATAAATTAAGGATGAAACAACTGGAAAAATCATCAGATTTAACCTACATACAAAATCTCTTATCCTCTATAACTAAGCCAGCCACTTGCCACTAAACCTGTGTGAAACAAGGATATGATCAGCAGTAAAACTGTATTGCCTTGATTTAAATGCAATTTGTTGTTAATCAGATCAACCTCACAGTCATCGTAGGCAGACTCAACTTTCTAAGAATTTGACTTTTTAAAAGTCAAAAAAAGTATGGCACATAGTTCTAAAGATTTTCATGAACAAGGAAATAAAGGGAGAAATGCAATAACTAAGCATCTCAAAAGAAGAGTGATGTCCCTTCCTCTCTCATTTTCACTGGCAGTTACTCGGTCTGATTTTGAGTGTTTCTGCTTACAAATAAATGGGGCAAGGCTGTGGGTGGTGGGCTGCATGAGTGTAGGAGGGCACACTGCTGTCTATTAGTGGAATCAACTCTTTTCTTTGACAAAGACAACAACCAAATCTTTGGATGGTTTATTTGATCTGCGTGAAACAGTGGCAGTGGGATTTCTGGCACTTGAATAAGCGGAAACAATATTTTTGGCTAAAGAGACTTCTGAGTTCTCTCAGGGAGCCTTCTAGAAGGCCATCTGGACCAAACAGTATTTCTTTTGTAAAGCCCTGCATTTGGAAACACAAATGAAAGGTGTGTGAGCCACGATCAGATACCTATGAAAATAACTTTCTTTCAGTATTGGGGAGGGGGTATTATTCTTTGGATTTTTCTAGATGAAAAGACTTTACATGAGGGGAAAAAAACCTCTTTCTTTTTTCTTTCTTTATTAAGATATAAGTTCCCATTTATATTCCTGTAGAGAATTTGCTGATTAATGTAAACATATTAATCTTTATTATTGCTTTCTCCGGAGTGAAGTTAGAATGTTTCAGTCATATGTACTGTTTATAGTTGTTATGTCACTAGTGACCTTGTTTTTGACCTTTATAATGACTAAAGGAACCTAGATTTTAAAGGTAGACACTTTTCCTTCCTTGGGTTTTAGCCAGCTTGCAAATGAACAAAAAATACTGAAAAATTTAAACAAAATCATTCCACAAACCAAACAAAGCATTTAAAGATTTCATATGAATAAAACAGACTGCTTAGAACACTGAAAACATAGCAAAGTCTTATTGGCAGCCAGACACTGCAGAAATATGAATACTCTAACAAAGTACCTTTAAAAATTGATCTCACCTAATACATGTTGCTATTCTTAATATCTTCTGCTATTCTTTCATATTTTTCTGTAAGAGCCTCTATTTGGAAAGAAATGGTAAATTCTTAAATTAGAATTTCCTGGCATTATCAATCATTTTAAAAAAGCAATTGACTATTTCCTTTAGTGTCATTTTCCTATCTTAAACAATACTAAATTCAATTCTAAATGGATAATTTTCAAATACTGAAATATTATAAAAAATGACATCAAAATGATATAAACTTTTAAGAAAATACAAATTTAAGACAAATCACATGGGAGTGATTTATCCTGGCTAAAATATTTCACCAAATAATTTGAGGCTAACATAATTAATGACATGCAGATTGTATCTCAAAATGTATTTTTCTAGAAGGATAGAAGAAAGATTCAAATTTGATTAATAGTGTGGATATATACTTCAGAACTGATGTCAACTGAAGCAGAAATATTTTAGCTTATGGGAATTAAAACAGGAACATAGAGTGTGTGGAATGTTTAAATTACTTCCAACAGATTTTAATGAGTCCCTAATATTAATCTACAGTCCTAATTCTTATGCTGGGAACTGTTACTATGCCCGACAAATTTTGTAAGCTTGAAAATAGTTTCCTTATAACTGAAGCAGAAATATTTTAGCTTATGGGAATTAAAACAGGAACATAGAGTGTGTGGAATGTTTAAATTACTTCCAACAGATTTTAATGAGTCCCTAATATTAATCTACAGTCCTAATTCTTATGCTGGGAACTGTTACTATGCCCGACAAATTTTGTAAGCTTGAAAATAGTTTCCTTAAACAAAGCAGTTATAAGTATCATTACCTGCCCTACAGTGACAGATTATATGAGCAGATTATTATTTTTTATTATTTCAAAATTATTTTTAATGTAAAGTATTTTTTATCCAACACTAGGATGAAGGGTATCAAACTTCATTTCCTTAGAACTTTCAATTAATAACAAACTAAAAAATTTCCCATGATACTAACAACTAAACCCCAATAATTTATCTACTTTGGACCTAAGTATTCTCATGAAATTTGTTATTTGGAGGGGAGAGGAAAAAAAGGTAGAACTTTAATTTCTTAATAATAATATTATTATTACTACTATAGAAAACACAAATGACTCAGCACTAACGGTGAACTTTAGCTATACCTTTCGTCTTAGGGCAGAGTATAGTTTTAAGATAGGAGCAGGAAGTAGAGAAAAGCAATGATACATAATTTTGCCTTCTTGGGTCATTTCTACTTGAAAGCATTACTTGAATGAAATTTTCATCAAAGGTGAAAAAAAAAATCTTTTAGAAATTTTAAGTATCTCCCTAGGACACAAACCATCAGTTTCCCATTCATTGAGAGAGTCACCTGTGCTTTGGACAAAATATCCGAGGGTTTATGTTTTCATCAGTGAGTCACATTTGAAATAAAACAGATTAGATGTTTGTAGGAAGCAGCAGTTTATACAACTGAGCGACCTATTTATACTAAATCTTTACAAACAGAACCTACATTATTTAAACCCCAAGACCCCTCAAGACCCAGAGTCACCTACCTGGCAGACCCAATTTTTGTGACCAGTCAATTTATAGGCAAAGCGAAAGAAACATGCGAACTGGATAAAATAACCATATGTCCCCACTGGAAGCCCCATTACTTGAATCATTTAAACCTTGCTGGACAAAGCACCAGGAGAATTTGCTGTAGGAAACAAACCTACACGAATGAGGCAGGGAAGAAATGACCTAATAGTAAATCTCCCTTCTGCTCTAATTTCTATGGTTCTGTGTTAAGAAAGGCTGTGCTACCACAATGTTGTGAAAGTGTATGCTTCAACAAGAAGGCATTTCTTATTTGAAAACAAAAACAAAAAAAAAACCAACAGTTCATAATTTAACATGTAAGTTGCCATCATCAAAAGGCAAGGACACTTTGGGGCAATTTTCCCTGGGAACAGCACTTTCGTGATACAATGGAAAAGTGTTGTTTTTCCCTTCATTCAAGAACTTAAATGCCAGTAAAAGAGTGTGTCTCTAGTTTGAATTTTATTTGCTGGCTACTGAAACTCAGGGAAGCCTCTCCCATACCGCTAGCTGCTTATCATACCAGTGGCATCCTTTGATTTTATTCAATGTGAAACCCAGTGTAGACAGTTAAGGGAGGCACTGTTGGCCCAGACTGGAAGTCTCCTTGGTCTGCGTTTGGATGGTGCCCATCCTGCCTCAGTTTATGTCAGGAGGAAGTACTTATCAGGTGCATACCCTTAGCTGGAATAAGGTACACACTGAGTAGAGAACATTTAGTCAGTTGTGCACAGGCCAGCAGGCAGGAGAGGGGAGTGGATGGAGTTATTTTGCATACATAAAAGTACATGGCTCTTCTCTCTAGATAAATATATTTATTCATGGAGGAGTTGAACTGGGGGATCAAGATATAGAAAAAATATTTTTATGAACTGCAATTTTTTATGGTTATTATTGATTTCAAACGAAAGGTAGCTATTTATCCTGAAACTGGTATAAGTCCTGATTTGGATGTTTCTAGTGTCACATTTCCTGCCTTTTGATTTTAAGGGCAAGTCTGTGCACAGAGGAGCCTGCAAGTAAGTGAGGGCAAGCATGCGTGCATGGCTGGGATTGAAGGCAGGTAATGAGAGGGAGGGAGTGACCCATTTAATATTGTTACCTAGTTTTGAAAATCTTGGGATTTTTAGGTGTTTTTACTCCAATGAAAAGTATAAGCCACACGTTTCACATTGATGTCACCGGTTCACCATTGAAAACTAATTTTGTTCTTTTTTTTTTTGGTGTGTGTCGGGTGGGGGGGGTACTATTTAACATTTAGAAACTTTATAATGTTTCAACACTTTTTCTCCCCTGAGTAGTTTTGCATGCTAGGCATCAAAACTTCACTCTTTATGTAAGTAACAAGGCCGAGTTTAGACAGAACCTCTAGGATAGATTTATAAAGGCAGCTTTCCTCCCATCCCCTTAAAAAGAGGCAAGCAAACGGTATTATTGCAAATAACCTTTAAGATAATTAACTGACAATGCTGCAACTAGCATGAAATCTTCCTTCGGGCGACACCTCATTTAAGTGTTACTGGCACAAAGTGGAGACAGATTGTGCATCACCACTGCAATATTTACACAGCAGAAACCCACAGAGCAGGAAACGCGAGGCTCAATGATGCACTAAATTAGGAACAACCGTACTCCAGTGTTAATTTGCTTTCCATTCGATCCAAATCTCAGGTCCAGAAATTGGTACTAACACACAGACAACCTCCCACTCTTAAATGACTAAACCGGAGGAGATTTTTGTACTCCCTCCCCCAAATTAAAATAACTTGAAATTTATTTCTTCTCTCCCCAAGAATCATTTGATCAAACTGTGTTTATTTCATTACAACTTGCTCTCATTTTGATCTAAAATTATTTTCATATGAATGCTGCATTGGGGTCTGTAGAGTAAAACTAAACAGACTTCTATTTTCTCAAAGGCTGCCAGTATAGTTTATGAAGAGAATAAAATGGGAAACTTGGGAGCCAGTGAGTGAAGTATTTAGGAACGAGCAACAAATTTACCTTAAATGAATTTCTCACTGATGAATGATGACCACATAAATCCTCCTCCCCCAAAAAGGAGCTTTTTAGAACCACGCAAACAATATATATTTTTTCATTCTCCACAGTATTTGAAACATGAGTTTCACCCACCGTTTCGGGGCATTTTAACACGTTTACCTTTCCTAATTGTTGATGTTCTTTAAAAGCAGCAATCAGTTCTTCAGCCCACTTAATTTTCTCAGCAGAAGGAGAAAACTGCTCCTGGACCACCGCAATTTGGTTCGGGTGTATCACCTGCTTACCTACGAGAAGATTAATAACACCGGAAGCACAAAACAACAAACAGATGTTCAAACAAAGTGTCTCAGCCGCGCCAGGCTCCTGAATGCCGGCCTTACAGACTGTATGTAAAATAACTCATTCTGTTTAGAACTTTTTAAAAAGAAAATGACCACAATCAGGCAGGCCTTTCCAGAATCCCACAGAAGAACAAATACAACAATGGCAGTAATTGTGTTTTGGATGCAATAGAAATGTCACCTTAGTGCAGATAATCTCTCATTTTTAGTTACAGGTGGATTGACCAGGCAGCTCACTGATTGACTGCTTTGGCTGGAACTTTAAAGGATAATGTCCGCAAATTAGAACAATTATTTTGAATTAAAGTAGAAAAAATTACATGTTAATTCTTTCCAATTCTATAAGTTGTCTTTGGCTTTTTCTGTACCATTATTCCACCTTCCATGATTTCTTTTAAAAGCGGTCTGTCGGTTTTCATAGAGCTTACAGAAGCAGGTGTTATAACTACATTAATATCAAATGGTGTCTTACAATAATACAGTTAATTTTCGTTCTTTCAGATGAATATGGTGCATCTTGTCCAACCACTAATAGAAAATTGGATTTCAATTTAAAAATTTTATCCAGTATAGTAAAAAAAGAAAGCAGAGTTGAACACTGAGGGTCTCTAGATTACCACATTTTTAAATAAATAAAAAGTGACAAAATGTTTTTCTAACAACAACAAAAAAAGCCCCAGATTTTCCCTTTCTGGTTATTGGAATGAAGATTGGCTATTTCTCCTTTATACAGATTATTAGACACTGCAGAAGAAATCTAATTTCTACAGCAATAGCTTTAAAAAAGCTTTAAGAATCTTAAATAAAAATATTACATAAGAGTCACAGGATTCTATGAAATCATGCAGTCAT
>SJYC01059792.1:0-139470 GCA_006408675.1 Madoqua kirkii
ATTAACAGGCTGTTGCTTGTGACATTTACATAAACCAAGCATGCATCCCTCTGCTATGTATCCTAAAATATCCAACAACTTCCCTGAATTTACACCAACCAACAAGCATGGGGATTTTTTTTTTCTTTTTGGTATTTTAATGGTGAAATATGTCACTGTGCTAGCAAACACACCCATGCCATCTGTTGGGTGAGAGGAAGGCAGTTTCTAGGAACAATTAAGTTTAGCTTTGGGTGTTCAGCTAGAGAGAGCCACAGTCCAGCAGCTGTGAAAAGAAGGAAATTCTGTCCACGCTATTCTCTCTCCCTTTCTCTCCAGCGCAGACCTTACCTCTTGCTACCAGCTCTTACATCTCTTTCATCTCCATCACCTCACTCCCTTTACGCTTTCACCGTCTTTCCCTCTCTTTCTCCTGTTTGGCCCTGACCATCCTTCCAAGTTCCATCTCATTAGGGGGATTAGTAAGACTTGGCCTGGCAGATACCACCTTCTCGGAAGGGCTATATGGATGATCTGCTGAGATTACTGGGAGGTAAGTGGTCCCTGGAGAAAGGAGGAAAAGGAAATGGAGGCAAAAAGAGACCACTAAGAAATGAAATTTTTGGTGGGCTGGGGGCCTAGGGGCAAGGGTGGAGGAGGTCTTACATTCTGGTAACAAAACAGGTCTTCCAAAATAAGGTTTAGTAGGAGCTGCATTCTAAATGTGTGAACACTGCAGGGCGGCCTTGGCCAGCATTTCTCAATGTAGGATAAACTTGTCCTTTTAAGACCTGACAACCTGAAAAGAGGGAATAATGAATTTAAGGCCTTGCTCAACAATTACATTAGGTTTTTGCAGGGACTTAACTAGCATCGTGTGTTTGGAGTAGGTCTGATTCCAGAGGTCGGGTCTGCAAAGGTCACAGAGCAAGTTGGCACAGGTCAGAATGTTCGCAGGCCCCGGGTCTAAAAGGTGATGTTACCAAAGTTCCCACATCTCAATCGATATTTCGTGCCATGGGCTGCTCAGTGCAGTGGACCAGGGGCTAATAAACTTGTCCTTATAATAAGCCACCGGATTATGTGACTCTGTCTGGGCCAGGAACCAAGGCGTGCTATGATTTCAGAGACCGAGTTCTTATCACCTGGGGAAGAGAGACATGCTCTGCTGACGTAAGAAAGCGAATAAATCAACCATCCCCGAAACCTGCAGACTCCAAAATGAAAGGAGAAAATACGCGTGCAGTTGGTTCACTTGGCACCCATTAGAGCTAATAACTAATCATCCTCCAAGTTTTGAGCTCAGAATGATCAAATCTGCAAAGAAAACAACATCCGTCCACTTTTACACTCCAGTGGAAGAGGTGGTCCCTCGCGGCGGGGCGGCACAGTCTCGCCATCTGGAGAATAAATCGAGTGTGAAGTACAGTATAGTTTGGGACCAAGCTCCGTGGCGGCGGCTCAGCAGTCAGTTCATTAGTTCCAAACTTGCAGGGATTAGAGCGGCGTCACTTCTACTCGGATAGGAAGAGACAGACAGGACCCGAGAGGCAAGGAGGATGGTGACAACCAGGAGGAGCCCCTCGGGCTTATTTATAAAACTACAAAGTATAAACATACCCAAATAAGTGTCTTAAACAATAGCATTATTACAGTTTCATAACATCTGAATTAGCACCTTTCTCTTTTCCTACCTGCCCTCCACTACCCCCTGAACCTTGTCTGTTAACCTATAGTTTGTTTTCAGAGGAAATCGCCAAGACAACCCTGACTGCAGCAGGAGCAGAGGGAAAAGCCGTGTGGTCGAAAGGAGATTTGGGAATTAAGAAATAATAAGGGTTCCCTTGCTCCAGAGAGATGCTTAATCTATGCAAATTTTTTAAATGAGCAATTAATATTCTTATCCTACAAAAGGCAAATCACCATACCACATACCCAGAAACACTAGTGAATTGTCTTTTCTGAATTTGTCCAGTTCACCTCACTTCCATTTTATCTAATTCATCAAATGATGTCATAAGCGTGGACTGGAACGAATTTGGGACAGAAGGCCTTGATATCAGCATCTATACGAAATGATTTTTTGGAAATTTTGAGGTCTGTTGGTTTAAAATAAAAGGTTCTGATGCATTACTCCATTTAAAGATGTTCTTTTCCGTGTAAGTTCTATTTAAACATTAATATTAAAAAACAGAAGTGCCTGTGACATAAAGAAGTCATCATTAGTAAATTATTGTACTTTTCTGGTAAATATATCATAATCACAGAGACTGTTGTAGCGACTATATTAGAAAAAAAGACAAATTTTCGTTGATTACTGCCACCTGGTAGTGTTTCTTTGGGTAAGGTGACACTGTTGAATTTTCTGGCCCATTGTTTTTCCTACATGGAAAAAAATCTTGGTTTACCCAGGTTTTTTTGTTTTGTTTTGTTTGGAGCTGAACCATGCAGTATGTGGGATCTTAGTTCCCTGAACAGGGGTTGAACTCATGCCCCCTGTGATGGAAGCACAAAATCTTAACCACTGCACTGCCAGGGAAATCCCATGGTTTGTCTATTTTCAAAAAAAGAAAGTCTACAGCAACACTGAACATGCTATAAGTTCCCTGGCACAACAGGGAAGCCTGGTGTGCTGCAGTCCACAGGATCTTGAAGAGTCGGACATGACTGAGTAACTGGACTGAACTGAACTGGCTTAAAATTTCATTCATTGATAACACCAAAAGCACAGGTAACAAAATAAAAAATAAACAAACTGAACTTGATGAGAAATTTTAGATATTATACATCAATAGAATAAAATCAATATTAACAGAATAAAGACACTACCAATAGAATAAAAAGGCAACCCATATAATGGGAGAAGATATTTACAAATTATATATCTGATAAAAGAATACATATTCAGAACCTATACGGAACTCCTAAAACTCAACACCAAAAAAACCCGAACAAATCAATTCAAAAATAGGCAAACAACTTGAACAGACATTTCTCCTAAGAAGATGTACAAATGGCCAATAAGCACATGAAAAGATGGTCCATATCATTAATCAGTTCAGTTCAGTCGCTCAGTCGTGTCCGACTCTTTGCAACCCCATGAATTGCAGCACGCCAGGCCTTCCTGTCCATCACCAACTCCTGGAGTCTACCCAAAACCATGTCCATTGAGTCAGTGATGCCATCTAGCCATCTCATCCTCTTTCATCCCCTTCTTCTCCTGCCCCCAATCCCTCCCACCATCAGGGTCTTTTCCAATGAGTCAACTCTTCGCATGAGGTGGCCAGTGTATTGGAGTTTTAGCTTTAGCATCAACCCTTCCAATGAACACCCAGGACTGATCTCCTTTAGAATGGATTGGCTGGATTTCCTTGCAGTCCAAGGGACTCTCAAGAGTCTTCTCCAACACCACAGTTATTAATCTTTTTTTTTTTTTAAAGTCACTTAGTCATGTCTGACTCTTTGCAACCCCATGGACTCTACTGTCCATGGAATTCTCCAAGCCAGAATATTGGAGTGGGTAGCCTTTCCCTTCTCCAGGAGATCTTCACAACCCAGGGATCAAACCCAGGTCTCCTGCATTGCAGGCAGATTCTTTACCAGCTGAGCCACAAGGGAAGCCTTATTAATCATTAGGGAAATGCAAATTAAAACTACACTGAGATATCACTTCATACCCATTAGGATGGCTACTATCAAAAAACCCCCAGAAAAACACAAGTATTGGGGAGGATGTGGAGAAACTGGAACTCCAGTGCACTATTGGCAGAAGTATAAAATGGTACAGCTGCTACAGAAAATAAGATGGCAGTTATTAAAAAAGTTAAAAACAGAATTAACCTATGATGCAGCAATCTCACTTCTGGGTACACACCCCAAAGTACTGAAAGCAGATCTCCAAGAAATTATTTGTACATCCATTTTTATAGCAGCATTATTCACAAGAGTTAAAATGAGGAAGCAACCCAAGAGTCCACTGCCAGAAGAATGTGTGTTAGTTGCTCAGTCGTGTCCAACTCTTTTTGACCCTGTGGACTGTAGCCCGCCAGGCTTCTCTGTCCATGGGATTCTCCTGGCAAGAATACTGGAGTGGGTTGCCATTTTCTCCTCCAGGGTATCTTCCCGACTCAGGGAGAGAACTTGGGTCTCCTGCATTGTGGGCAGATTCTTTACTGTCTGAGCCACCGGGTACTCCGACAGAAGAATGGACGAGCGAAACACATACAATGGAATGTTACTCAATTTTATACAGGAAGGAAATTCTGACACATGCGACAAGATGGATAAACCCTGAAGACACTGAGTTAAGTGAAATAAGCCAGTTACAAAAGGACAGCAATGTGAATGTACTTAATAATCACTTAATGGCACACTTAAAATGGCTACGATGCGGCTTCCCTGGTGGTCCGATGGTTAGGAGCCTGCCCGTCAGTGCAGGGGACACAGGTTCAATCCCTGGTCTGGGAAGATCCCAGGTGCCATGAGGCAGTGAAACCTGTGAGCCCCAGGGCCTGGGCTCCAAAACAGAAGCCACCACAACGAGAATCCCGTACAAGCAGGCCTCACTCACTGCAACTAGAGAAAACCCTCATCCAGCAGCAAAGACTAGCACAGCCAACAAACAAACAAACAAATAAATAAATAAATATATATATATATATATATATTTAAAGAAATACATGGTTCAAAAAATGAGTATGATGGTAAATTTCAAGCAATGTGTACTTTATCACAATAAAAATAATGAGGAAAATGTTCATTTACTGATTTCATCCCCCAAGTTACTACATTCTAGGCACTCTGCTCTGAAACTGTAGATTTTGATACAGCAAAGATTCTGATGTGTTTATTATGAGAGATTCTTTAAAACATAGGTTATTAAAATGCCAAATCAGCTTCCATTCAAAGGACTGAAAAGGCTCAGGATGTGTATGAGGGCATACTTTGGCATACAAGTAGCTCTTTAGGTCTCCATTTTTAATTCTTCTGGGTATATATCTAGGAGTTGAATTGCTGGACCATTTAGTAACTTTATATTTAACTTTTTGAGGAAGTGCTGACTGTTTTCCATAGTGGTTGTACATTTTGCATTCTCATACAGCAACGTAGCAGAGTTCCAAATTTTTCCACACCCTTGCCAACACTTATTTTTCATTTTATTTGTTTTTGATAACGTGGTGGGTGTGATATCTCACGGTGGTTTTGATTTGCATTTCTCGAATGATTAATGATACTGAGCATCTTTTAATGTGCTTACTGGCCATCAGTACATGGATCTCCCTTGACTTATGATGGAGTCATGTCCCGATAAACCCATTGCAAGCTGAAAGTATTATCAGTTGAAAATGCATTTAATATGCCTAACTGAACATCAAAGGTCAGCCTAGCTTGCCTTAAACGTGCTCTGAACACTTAGATCAGCCTACAATGGGGAAAAACCATCTAAACATGAACACCTCATGTAATTTACTGGCTACAGTCCTTAAAAGTGAAAATCTGAATGGCTGCCCGGGTGGAGAAGGGTTGCAAGTATATCAGCTGTTGACCTCGAGACCACTTTGCTGGCTGGGAGCCTTACTTCACTGTCGCTGCCCACGATCACCAGAGAAGATCAGATCATGTAACATTCAACCAGGGGAAGATCAAAATTCAACATTCAGACTATGGTTTTCACTGAATGTGTATTGCTTTCCCACCAGGTGGACCACTGTAAGTCAAGTACCATCTATACCTTCTTTGTAGAAAAATCTGTTCTAGTCTTAAGTTTTTAAAAATGGGTTGTCTTTTGGTTGTTGGATTATAAATGTTCTTTATATATCCTACATAGTAAATCCATATCAGATATCTATGATTCACAGATATTTTCTCCCCTTCTGTAAGCTGTCATTTCACTTTCCTGATGGTGTGTTATAATGCAGTTAATTTTGCTGAAGTCCAATTCATCTGTTTTTTTCTTTGGTAGTTTGGGCTTCTGTGATCCTTTTGTGATCATTGCCTAATCCAAGGTTACAGAGATTTACACCTATGTCTTCTTCTAATAGTCTTACAGTTTTTACTTTAATATTTAGTCTTGATATAATTTAGTCTACACATTTGTATTCAGTGTGAGGTAGGGAGGCTTGTGATAGTTTTATTTTGTGGTTGCGGTCCTCATCACTCAATAAAATACAATGAAAATTCCCTGGAAAGAGAAAACTCAGGTGGAAAGAAGGGGCTTACTCCCCTGGGATTCTTCACTCAGCTCTGCCCTTGCCCCTGACCGGAGAGTGGCTGGTGTTCAGCCTTCCCGTTCCCAAGGCCCTCTCCATCCCATATCCCCATCCTGCTGGCTCTTTCTCTTTCACTTTGCCCTTTCCCCACCTGACAGCTCCATCGGTAAAGAATCTGCCTGCAATGTGGGAGACCCCGGCTCAGGGATTCCTGGGTTCAATCCCTGGGTTGGGAAGACCCCCTGGAGAAAGGAAAGGCTACCCACTCGAGTATTCTGGCCTGGAGAATTCCATGGACTGTAGTCCATGGGGTCGCAAAGAGTCGGACACAACTGAGTGACTCTCACTTTCACTTTTCCCACCTGCTCCGAGTGGATTTTCCTCAACTCTACATGACAGGCCTCGTGAGTGTGTGTGTGACCCTGCCAGACTGAGGACCTTGCCAGACTGCCCCATGAGCCTCTGAGGGACCTCAAACCCACACCCACAGGGAAATGTCGAGCTAGTCCTGAGAAGGTGTTTTTAACGTTTCTTGTTAACTTTGTGACTTAATAGCGAGGCTTTCAGGTACACTTTGCAGGCAACACTCTGAAAAGACAAAGTATTTGCTTACTAAAGGCTGGCATAGCCTTTCTCAATGTCAAAAACAACAACCGCACTCATGTGGCTGGAGCTCTGGAGTCTGCAAGTTCACGGCTCTCTCCACTCTTTACTTTCTTTGTTCTCCCTCACTGCTTGTTCACAGCCTCAGAAGGGCCGTGGTATTTGTGTGTTCCAGCTGTGCAGCAGGGCACAGGGAGCCATGAGGTTTGTTCCAAGTGCACTATCAGAGGGAGGAGGGAGGAACGGGGGGCTGTGATTGCTCTCGGAGGGTGAGGAGGGGCTGGGCAGTGGCACGTCTCCATGATGGGAAGGATCCGGAGGACACCTGCACAATGTCTCACATGTGAGGTGTTTTATGTACTGAAGACCAAGCTTCTAGATACTTGAAAACATTTCAGTTCAGTCGCTCAGTCCTGTCCAACTCTTTGAGACCCCATGAACTACAGCACGCCAGGCCTCCCTGTCCATCATCAACTCCTGGATCATGTCAAACTCATCTCCATGGAGCTGGTGATGCCATGAAAACATTCAGATAACTGATAGGGTTTGTCCTTTTAAAAAAATGACTGTTTGTGATTCTGAAAAGAACATTTCCTGAATATTATTCTCACATTTCGACTCGATGTCCGTGATCTGGAGCAATTAACATTTCTCAACAAGTAGGATAGGGGTCAGTCAAATGTCACCCACCATGCTATGGAGAAGTGTGGAGGAGGCAAAAGACACATGTCACTTTATGCATGCATGCTAAGTCGCTTCAGTCATGCTGTTCTGTGACCCTATGGGCTGTAGCCCGCCAGGCTCTTTTGTCCATGGGACTCTACAGGCAAGAGTACTGGAGTAGGTTGCCATGCCCTCCTCCAGGGGATGTTCCTGACCCAGGGATAGAACCTGCGTCTCGTCTACCCTGCTTTGGCAGGCAGCTTTTTTACCAGTAATACCACCTGGGAAGCAAGTCACTTTATACTGACATGTAAATCAGTGCAGGAAGTTATCACCCAGTTGCAGGGTCACAAGGCCCATTGGATGAGAAGTGAAATAACAGTTCGTGTCAGTGGCACAGACATTAGGATGTGGGACTCAGAGGCAGGAGGGAACACTGCAGCCTGAGAGCAGAGGCCGGCGGCGGGGCGGGGGGTGGGGGGTTTGAGGGTTTCTGCAGGTGCAGAGGAGAAGGGATGACTCAGCAGAGAGCTGGCAAAAGGGCAAAGGGCAGGGGCAGGAAGAGTGAGTGAATAAAGGGGCCATGCCAGGAGATCGACAAAAAGCCAGGAGATTCCCAAGCCGCCAGAGAGCCCAGGATTTAGGAGGCCCTGTTCCACTGGGGGAGGAAAGGGTGATGGGGTGGGTGGGACAAGGACACAGTTCAGGGGGGACTTCCTTGGTGGTCCAGTGGTGAGGACTCCAAGCTTCCTGCTGCAGGGGGCGCGGGTTCCATCCCTGGTCGGAGAACTAAGACCCCTACGTGCCGTGCAGTGGAGCCAAAAGAATAATAATAATCATGGCAGTTCAGTTCTGCTTCCACAGCAGAAGCTGTCTGGTGCTCAAGCCTGGACTACGAGAAGGTCCACCCTGCAGCCCCTTGAGCACTAAGACAAGGGTCCTGCTTGAGGCTGCCCTGCGTGTGCTCGGCTTGGGGGGGGCGGGGGCACGTGCTTCCAGGGAGAGAGGGTCTCGGGTTCCAGAGCCACTGTTTTTGCCTTCGGAATGGGCGTCTGTACGCATTCTGGGACCTGAGTGAGGGCTGTCACAGTACCTTGAGAGCCCTTGAAAGCAAAATGGAAAGTACACGAGGGGCGGGAGAGCCAGCCCGCCGTCCTCCCCGCCCCTTCTAATTGGTCTCACCCCACCTGGCCTCTGTCAGCGAAGGTGGCCTCCTGCCCACCTTGTGCAAAGCACAGCCCCAAGCAAAGCTGCCCTCTCCCTCTCAAGGGGCTCTGTTTGTGTTGGGTTGGAGGAGGTAATTAACTGTTTTGGTTTAAAAGCCCTCCTGCTGGGCTGCAGTCTGCGTGGGGGAATAAAAGCAAACAAGTGAAAGGCGAGTATGTCATCCAAGGGCTCTGCCCTCACCTGGCTTCCTTATAAGGATGAATACGGGGCTGCCTGCCCCAGGTGTCACGGATTCCCCACATGGGGCAGGGCCGTGGGTCTTACCTTCTTTTTTTTTTAACAATAAACTGAGAGCGATGGGTTCACAGTTTAATGAGGCAGCCTTGCCAGTGGTTCCACACACGCACCAGGTAACAGCCGTGTCACCTGAATCCTGGCCTGAGCAGTTTTACTGTGATGCCAACATATTCTGGCTGATGACTCCCTTTACCTCTCAAGCCAACAGTGAGATCCATGGTTAGAAAGGGATCCAAATGGTCTTAATGTAAATATCAAGAAACAGTTTTTTTATTGCCTTGATGAACCTATCTGTAGGGCAGGAATAGAGACGCAGAGGAAGAGAACAAACGTGTGGACGTGGTGCAGAAGGAGAGGGTGGGACAAACTGAGTACACCGTGGCATATACACCCCACCGCGACATATACACCCACCGCGACATATACACCCCACCGAGACATATACACCCACCACGACATATACACCCCACCACGACATATACACCCCACCGCGACATATACACCCCACCGCGGCATATACACCCCACCGCGACATATACACCCACCACGACATATACACCCCACCACGACATATACACCCCACCGCGACATATACACCCCACCGCGGCATATACACCCCACCGCGACATATACACCCACCACGACATATACACCCCACCGCGACATATACACCCACCACGACATATACACCCCACCGCGACATATACACCCACCACGACATATACACCCCACCGCGACATATACACCCACCACGACATATACACCCCACCGCGACATATACACCCACCACGACATATACACCCCACCGCGACATATACACCCACCACGACATATACACCCCACCGCGACATATACACCCACCACGACATATACACCCCACCGCGACATATACACCCACCACGACATATACACCCCACCGCGACATATACACCCACCACGACATATACACCCCACCGCGACATATACACCCACCACGACATATACACCCCACCGCGACATATACACCCACCACGACATATACACCCCACCGCGACATATACACCCACCACGACATATACACCCCACCGCGACATATACACCCACCACGACATATACACCCCACCGCGACATATACACCCACCACGACATATACACCCCACCGCGACATATACACCCACCACGACATATACACCCCACCGCGACATATACACCCACCACGACATATACACCCCACCGCGACATATACACCCACCACGACATATACACCCCACCGCGACATATACACCCACCACGACATATACACCCCACCGCGACATATACACCCACCACGACATATACACCCCACCGCGACATATACACCCACCACGACATATACACCCCACCGCGACATATACACCCACCACGACATATACACCCCACCGCGACATATACACCCCCCACGACATATACACCCCACCGCGACATATACACCCCACCGCGACATATACACCCCACCGCGACATATACACCCCACCGCGACATATACACCCACCCGCGACATATACACCCACCACGACATATACACCCCACCGCGACATATACACCCACCCCGACATATACACCCCACCGCGACATATACACCCCACCGCGGCATATACACCCCACCACGACATATACACCCACCCACCAAGACATATACACCCCACCGCGACATATATACACCCCACCGTGGCATATACACCCCACTGCGACATATATACACCCCACCACGACATAGACACCCCACCGAGACATATACACCCCACCATGGCATATACACCCCACCCACCACGACATATATACACCCCACCGTGGCATATACACCCCACCGAGACATATACACTCCACCGTGGCGTATACACCCCACCCACCAAGACATATACACCCCACCGTGGCATATACACCCACCACAGCATATATACACCCCACCGCGACATATACAACCCACCATGACATATACACCCCACCACGACATATACACCCCACCGTGGCGTATACACCCCACCCACCAAGACATATACACCCCACCGTGGCATATACATCCACCACGACATATATACACCCCACCGTGGCATATATATACCCCACTGCGACATATACATCCCACCATGACATATATATACCCCACCATGACATATACACCCCACCGTGGCATATATACCCAACACGACATATATATACCCCACCGCGACATATACACCCCACCCACCAAGACATATACACCCCACCAAGACATATATACCCCACTGTGACATATACACCCCACCGTGATATATACACCCCACCATGACATATATACACCCCACTGCGACATATATACACCCAACCATGACATATATATACACCCCACCATGACATATATACACCCCACTGTGACATATATGCCCCCCTACAACAGATATACGTCCCACTGTGGCACATATGCCCCACAACAACATATACGCCCCACCAAGACATATATACCCACCATGACATATATACATCCCACTGCGACATATATGCCCCACCGTGACATATATATCCCACCATGACATATACACCCCACCATGATATATATATACCCACCACAACATATATACACCCCACTGTGACATATACACCCAACCATGACACATATGCCCCACCGCGGCACATATACCCCACCACAACATATATGCCCCACCAAGACATATATACCCACTATGACATATATACACCCCACCATGACATATATAGCCCACCATGACATATATATACACCCCACCACAACATATACGCCCCACCATGACATATATACCCCACCACGTGGAATGCAGATGTCTAGTGGGAAGCTGCTCTGTTGCACGGAATTCAGCTCCACGCTCTGTGGTGACCTGGAGGCATGGGAGGGAGAGGAGGGGGGCAGGCTTGTGAGAGAGGGCGCGTATGTAATGCATAAGCAGATACACCCCACATGACAGAAACTGACACAGCATTGTAGAGGGCGTGTATGTAATGCATAAGCAGATTCACTCTGCTGTGCTGCAGAAACTGACACAGCACTGTAAACTAACGATGCTAGTTTAGTCGTTATCTTCTCTGCGACCACATGGACTGTAGCCTGCCAGACTCCTCTGTCCATGGGATTCTCCAGAGTGGGTTGCTGTTTCCTTCTCCAGGGGATCTTCCCGACCCAGGTATCAAACCCAGATCTCCTGCATTGCGGGCAGAGTCATTTTAACTGAGCTGGAGGGAAGCATACTCCAATTTTAAAAAAGATTTTAAAAAAGGATAAATGGAACAGAAAAAAGAGTCCAGAAAAACACTCACCACACCCAAACAAATATAGTCAGCTGAACTTTGACACAGGAGAAAAGATAATTCAGGAAGAATGCTTAATCTTTTTTAAAAAACAAAAGAGTTTTTTCTTCATTTATGGGGCTTCCCTGATGGTTCAGTTGGTGAAGAATCTGCCTGCAATGCAGGAGACCAGGGTTAGATTCTTAGGTCAGGAGGATCCTCTGAGGAAGGAAATGGCAACCACTCTAGTATTCTTGGCTGGGAAATCCCAAGGACAGAGGAGCCTGGTGGGCTACAGTCCACGGGGTCGCAAGAGTCGGACATGACTTAGTGACTCAACTTCAACTTCTTCAACTTTCTTCAATTATATGGAAGAAAACGTTCGTTTCCCTGCCCATCACCAAATTTTGGAGGCAGGTGGGGCTTTTCCTCTGTGAGGCTGCGCTAAGTAAGGCAGGTCAGAATGGAGCTTGGCCGCAAAACTTCTGCCTGAGTGCCAAGTCCTTCAATATCACTTCGCTAAGGTGTTGACACAAAGGATCTTGTCTCCATGAGAAGGAAGTTATAAGAGCTTACAGACAGAAGTATAAACGTCTAATGATAAGACACAAACAACTAGGCAATTAAACAGACTAGGCTAACAGGAATTTGAGCTGGCTATGGGTTCAAGGTCTTGACTCCTATTCTGGGCAGGAAGCTCTACCCTTGTGGCAGAAGAGCATCCCGAACAGGATTCTTTCCATTCCTTAGTGTTAATTAGTCTTCCTGGCAACTATGAATGAAGAAATCAAGTAACTGAATAAGCTCTGGGATGGCAGAAACAGAATGTAAAGAAATATTTCATGCAGTACGTTAAACTCATTAGTCTCACAAACTCTTTTAAGGTAGTGAGGTTTCACAGCTAAAAGGAATTCTAAAACTCCCCACACAATATTACCAACTGGTTCTACCTTTGTTTCTTTTGATTTCTGTTGCTCAAATGTATACTCGCAACCTCAGTTTTTAGTAGCCGATCATTTATTTTTCGTGGCTTGTTATTGTTGCTTGTCTCGCTTCCTGGTTATTTCCCAAAGACAGTGGTAATTCAGAAAGAGGTTTTTTCTTTTGGGTAGCAGATGTAAAAGTATTATATTTTAAAGGGTAGAACTTTTCCATCTTATTCCTTATACATTTTATTTTATTCTAAAATCAATGAGGAAGGGAATTTTCTGGCAGTCCAGTGGTTAGGACTCTGCATTTTCACTGATGGGGCCTGAGTTCAATCCCTGGTTGGGGAACTAAGATTCCAAAAGTTGTGAGGCACAGCCAAAAGAAAAAGAGACAGAAATCAACGAGGAAAGAAAAATAAAAGAAAAATACATTGTGCGAGCTGGAAGAATGGAGGGTGGCAATAGCCATCAGAAGTCTATTTTTATTTCTATAATTTTGTTTTTATTATTTTGCCACACTGTGGGGCATGTGGGATCTTAGTTTGCCCACCAGGGATTGAAGGCGTACCTCCTCCAGTGGAAGTGCAGATTCTTAACCACTGGACCACCAGGGAAGTTCCAGAATATTCTGTTTTTCAAAAGGCAGATTCTGCCCTGTGAAAACTAAGCTTTGGTTACAGTGAAGAACCCTTCTTCAAGGACCAGGTGGCACGGAGGTTTCTCTCTGCTGACTTCACCATGCAAGTCCTCAGAAAGTGGAAACCATGGAGAGAGTGGCAACGCCCAGCATCATCTTCCCTAGCTCACGGACACCAGATCTTCTATAATTAAATGTTTTCCTCGAGAAAATGCTAATAAAACAATGCAATGGCTGGCATTGCCACACTTGGTTTTCATTGCGTTTTACACCTTTTCCTCTTGCCAACTCTTCATGTTGACTTTCATTCCTTCACTCGTGCCAGGCAGGCTACTGTGGAACCACTTGGGTTTTCTTCCCTCTTTCTGCACCCGGTGAATTTTCATAAAGCATTTAACGTGAGAACAAGCAGGTTAATCTGCCGTGCCGGTGAGCCAGGCTCTCTGAAGGCCCCCTGCAACACTGCCATGTTTTGGCGTCAGAGTCAGAGGCCTGGGTCCCAGTGGTGGGGACGCTTGCCAGAGCCTTCTCTGTGCAGACACCAGGTGTGATTTAGCATAACAGATTGTGCGGACGCTCAGCGGCTCCTGTAACCCGTGCGTCAGAACCAAATCACAGCCTTCGTGCAAGATGAAGACGAAGAGTCTCGTGGGCTAGACGTTCTGCCAGGAAAGGCTTCTGGACATAGAGGAAATGGAGAACCATCCCCCCTCCCCACCCCTGCCCTTGCAACAAAGGCCTGGTTTCAGGAACACTGACATTCTCCTTCATGGTATCAGTTCAAATCCCCTGTCAAATCACAATGCTTTTCCTCTACTGACAGACAGGCAATGAGAACCAAAGATCATTTTTCATATTTAAAGAGAGTACACAAAAAACAGAATTATAACAAAATTTAAAAGCTCACGGAATGCAAGAGACTTTTACAGTGGTCTAGTGGTTGAGATTCTGTGCTCTTAACGCAGGGGCTTGGGTTTAGTCCCTGGTTGGGGAATTAGATCCCACATGCCTCAACCCAAAGAACTTGCATGCTACAACTAAGGTCCAACATGCTGCAATGAAGACTGAAGATCCTGAACGCCACAGCTAAGGCCTGGCACAGCCAAATAAAGAAAATAATAAATAATTTATATTTTCAGAAAAGCTCACTGAATCCAGCCTTTGCTCTATATCATTGACTCCAAATGCTGATGCTTTAGGTGTCAGGTCTCATGGCGATAATTAAGGAGATTGAGGAGGACTCCCAGGGAAGAGAACTTCCCTGGTGGCTCATACGGTAAAGAGTCTGCCTGCAGTGCAGGAGACCTGGGTTTGATCCTTGGGTCGGGAAGATCCCCTGGAGAAGGAAATGGCAACTCACACCAGTATCCTTGCCTGGAAAATTCAATGGACAGAGGAGCCTGGCAGGCTACAGTCCATGGAGTCGCAAAGAGTTGGACACGACTGAGCAACTTCACTTCACTTCACTTCCCAGGGAAGAAGCCAAGCCTGGTGGCCAGCAGAGCGCAGATTCCAGGGATGAGAACGAGCTCCTTGAGGACGGCAAGCACAGGGAACTTCAAGAAAAGGACAGGCTCAAAGCAGAGGCACAGGCTGCCCCCATCGGGAGAGTGGCTGCAGTCACCCAGAAGACAGTCTTGGGACAAACTCAGCCAACATGACTGCTGGAACTACCTGCCTTTTTGTCCAGATCACTGCCACAGGGTAACTTACTGCTCAGCGATGCACAGTGAGTTACCAGAGAGAACCAGTGTGTTCCAGTGCTGAGCAATATGGCTTTGGAATGATGTCTGTGTGCTCAGACATTCAAAGTCCCTTGAAAACAGTGATGTACAGGCATACACGGTTCAAAGGACTTGTCTCTCATTTGCCATCACAGCACTCCTGAGGTGTAGGCAGGGCGGGTATTATCACCCAGGACTGTCTGAAGAACGTGGGACTTATCCAGAGATTCCACACTAGTCAGCAGTCGAGATGAGGATGAACTCAGATGCCAGGCTTCCAATCTTGTGCTCTGTGTGTAGAACTTCTCTTCGCATAGTTTATAGTCTCTCATTTACCCAATAGCCTATAATCAACTATTTGTGTTCTGCTTAAACTCAGTTGATTCTGTAGTTGGCTACCAGGAGTCTTGGCCAAAATAGGGATCATATACACATGCATGATCCCATGTCTTTTTCACACGACAGGTAGGGAATACTTTTGTACAGGACAATCTACATGATCATGTGTAATGACTAGAGTCTTCTATTGCATGGGTATGCCGTAATTTATCTAATCAATCCCCTTATGATTAAGATTTAAATTTAATTTTTTTGCTATTAATTCGCTCATTTTATTCAACAGATATTTACCGAGCGCTCTTCATGTGCCAGGTACCACTTTAGGTAATGAAGACAACAGCTCCCTATCTACATAGAACTTACATTCCAGTCAGAAAACAATAAGCAAGTAAACTAATACACAAATGCAGGCTATGAAAAGATCTAATACAAGAACAGAATTTAATAATGGGAGAGCTGTATATGAATATCAGTAGAGCACTTGTCTGAATAGTCCCTTAGGATAAATCCTAGAAGTGCAAATGTAAGGTCAAAACACAGGCTCATTTAGATATAAAAGAGGGCCATGAAATTCTGTCACAGTCCTCTTCTAAACTGGCTTTGAATCCAGCAAGTCTAGGTTCCAGTCCCAACTGGGCCGGTGACTGGCTCTCTAAGAGACTGGAGAGGCTGCTATCCACTGCACATCTCTGCACTTCGGTGTCCTCATCTGAGAAATGGGGGCAATAAAAGTGCCTGACTCAGGAACTGGTAAGGATTGAAAATGATGTGATATAAGTGGTTAATAATGTTAGATGGAAAAAAAAAATACTCATTTAAACATGTACACTAAAATTGCTTTTTAAAAAGGGGTGGGACTTCCCTGTGGTCCAGTAGTTAAGAGTCTGACTGCCAGTGCAAGAGATACAGGTTCAATCCCTGGTCCGGAAAGATCCCACACGCTTTGGAGCAACTAAGCTCATGTGCCGCCGTGACTACTGAAGTCCACACTCTAGAGCCTGTGCTCCCAGAGAGATGATATGGGGTGGGAGGTGGGAAGTGGGAGGGGGATTCAGGATTGGGAGCTCGTATACACCCATAGCAGATTCATATCAATGTATGGCAAAACCAATACAGTATTGTAAAGTAAAATAAAGTAAAAATAAAATTAAAAAAAAAAAAAAGGAAAAGCATAGACACTGCAAAAATAAATAACGGGCATACAAATTTAAACTCCTGTTTCTTGGTGCTCACCCACTTTGGGCTGGTTCTGAGCTTGAACTAGCTTGATCTGTCTGTTTTCCAGAACTCAGCATGCACACAATACCTGCAACCATCTGAGGACTGGAATGGGGTCTCATTCCAGTGGCTCTCGTGTCCTTAGTGCTCAAACCAGAGGGAAATTCAGGGGGCTGGTCTCCTGTGCTGAGGAGAGTCCTCAAAGAGCCAACACACGGATGGCGGGGCAGCCTGCCTCCCGAATCTTAGACTTCATTTTGTAAGAAATCAGATCTTAAATACCACGTCTACTTCCCTGCAGGCGCCGTGGCCTTCTGTTGGCTGGATTCCTCAGCAGGGCAGGTAGGTCTAGCGTGCTCACCGCTACTTGAAACACAAACAGCAACCTGCTGAATGTTTTCGTTTCAATGTAGAAACTCCAAACTGGAATCCTGAACTTGGCAGCACTGGAAGGCCACAGGTTGCAGATGGCAGATGACTCACTGCCATCTGAAAAGGTCGATGCTGTTGGTCCAAAATGTGACCACATTCCACTTCTTTCTTTGTCCATCTGTTGTGGTCTAGGAGTGACGATTTTAAAGTTTCAAATTTGGACTGTATATAAGCTGATTTCTCAAGCCACATCCAATATAGTTTGGCAACCAGTACTATTCTGGTGTGGTTTGACTAACAAGGTAGTAAAGAACACGAAGGTGTCTATCTTTTTGCAAACTGTATGCATAAGTCACCTCTTTGAATGGAGGTGGTCAGGGTTAAGGTGGCCGGCCATGCGGTTGATTCATAAGAAGCCTGGTAAAAAGTTTTGGTTGATTACAACGTTAGACTAATTCATCTACTCAGTGTGCTGAACACCATAGCTTCCATTGTTGCCTTCTTAAATCCAGCTATTCTTAATACCAGTTTTTCAGTTTTCAAAAGTTTTTCAAAAGCATGTTAAGAATGTTGTTTAATAACATAGGGACAAGGAAAATCACCATATTTCATAAAAGTCAGGCTTTAATTTCTTCCAAAGCCAAACCACATTATGCATTCAGAATTTTTTTTTTTTTTACATTTCACCTTTTTAAAAAAGACTGTTTAGATTTTTCTTGTTTTTGGCCATGCCATGCAGCATGTGGGGTCTTAGTTCCCTCACCAGGGATTGAGCTCTTGCCCCTTGCCCTGGAAGGAGAGTCTGCCAGGAACTACCACTGGACTGGCAGGGAAGTCCTTGACAACTCAAGTGTAACTGCCATGGGGCATATGCCACAAATGGTAGAATTCCTGAAAGAAAAATTCTATGCGTTTAGGGCCTGAATAATTGGTTTCTGAGTTTCTTTCTGGCTTCTCTGTATAGCCCTACTGTGGTCAATTGTCTAAGAGAACCCCCTCCCTCCAATAGTAGAAATAGGTACCCTTATGACTTCTTTTTGGATAAAAATAATAACATACTGCTGGCCTAATATTTTAATGGCACAAAATATCTAATGTTTGAGTATTCTTTTGCTTTAAATATAAAAGCTTACAATCTTTGTCATTTTAGATGGAATAGGTTTTTAAATTTTTGCTGAAATTTATTATTTACCTTTAAAAATATCTATTTATCCATAATCAAAGAATAGACAGATAATGCCTATCACCTTTACTGTCTGTTTTTAAATTTTTTGGCCATGCTGCAAGGCATGTGGGGTCTTAGTTCCCCAACCAGAGATCGAACCCATGCCTCCTGCAGTGGGAGTGCAGAGCCTTCACCGCTGGACCCCAGGGAAGTGCCTGTCATCTTTAAGCTGTATTAAAGAAGCACTGCGCTTCCCTGGCGGCACAGTGGTGAAGAATCCACCTGCCAAAGCAAGAGATGCAAGAGACGTGGGTTCTGTCCCTGGGTTGGGAAGATCCCCTGGAGTACGAAATGGCTACCCACGCCAGTATTCTTGCCTGGAAAATCTCATGGTCAGAGGAGCCTGGAGGGCGACAGCTCATGGGGCCACAGAGAGCCAGACAGGACTGAACAGCTAAGAATGCGCACAAAGGGTATAGAAACACTATTAAAGGGTATAGAAACACTGGCACTTTGAGGACGCAGAATCAGGTGATTTGGTGGAGGGCAAATCAGACATATCAGTAAGGAAAAACCAGCAAGTAGTTTTCAGGGTCCAGTTTTTGGTCATAGTTAAGAAGCTCTATGATAAACCTTTCCAAGTATTTAGCAATGTATTTCTCTGCTCTTCCTTGGGTGGACTGGTTTGGGTGGGGCATAGATGGGTATTTTTCAAGGATCCCCTGGTGATTCTGATGGACAGTCAGGGTTGAGAACCCTCTCCTAAAGGCACATGCAAATATCTTGCCTGCTGGACACACAGTCGTCAAAGCACAGGTTAAGAGAAGCCTGCTGGGGAAGAGGAAAAACAGCAGCCTCTTAGCACGTGCCAGAAATCTTCAAGTAGCATTTTATTTATCCCATGAATCCTCACAAGCTAGTGGTAAAGAACCCATCTGCCTAATGCAGGAGGCATAAGAGATGTGGATTCAGTCCCCGGGTCGGGAAGATTCCTTGGAGGAGGGCATGGCAACCCACTCCAGTATTCTTGCTTGGAGAATTCCATGGACAGAGGAGCCTGCAGGGCTATGGTCCATAGGGTCACACAGAGTCCAACACACCTGAAGTGACTTAGCACACGCATCCCACTTGCAGCTGGCTGTTGACCTCCACTGGCGGTCAAATGGAGCTTTTATTGGCAATCTGCTCCCACTCTCTACCAAACCTGAAAACTTACTGTGGAACCCTTACTCCTAATTCTGATTGTGACCAGTGGTAAATGGCTGGTTTACCCAGTCCACTTAGGGAATGGATTCTTGAGCTCCCTTGGAGGATAACTGTAGGTCTAGACAAGTCTGTCTGACAATAAACTTCCTCTCCAGGGTATTTCTCAGCTTCGATATAAGTCTGAACCGACCAGTTCACATTCATCTCCACAGTTAGCCCTGTCAGTTTTTCCTGTCATCTACTGAAATGACTTGTCTATATGTTGGGTTTTACTACAGCATGTTGCATCTATTTACTGTGTTTACTGAATTGAATAAAAAAAGAAGCAGAAGGTAAAGGTGGGGTCTAAGGTGGGTGCTATCAAGAGATCCTCTTGAGGTATGGAAGGAGAAAACAGTGGTACAAACTGGGGATTGGCACCATGGCACCATGGTAACAGAGAATGTCGGGAAGATCCAAGACCAGTACAAGGTAAGTGCTTTCACATTTTTCCTACTGGAAACATCAACCATCAAAGCTAAGTTGCAAACTGGATTATAAAAAACAAATAAGCATACAATGTGTTGCTATTTAAAAACAATTGTTTGAAAATAAATAAATCCAATATTGTCACAGGGCTTCCCTGGTGGCTCAGTGGTAAAGAATCCGCCTGCAATGCAGGAGCCATAGGAGACACAGGTTCAATCCCTGGGTTGGGAAAATCCCCTGAAGGGGAATATGGCAACCCATTCCAGTATTCTTGCCTGGAGAATCTCCATGGACAGAGAAGCCTGGTGGACTACAATCCACAGGGTCGCAAAGAGTCGGACATGACTGAGGGACTTAGCACGAATGCAATATTATTACAAACACTGTGAGCTGTTCACCTACAATTGTGAGCTAGTAAATTGAGTATAATAATAACAATAATTATAATATATAATATAAACAGTTCAGTTCAGTTGCTCAGTAGTGTCTGACTCTTTGCAACCCCATGAACCGCAGCATGCCAGGCCTCCCTGTCCATCACCAACTCCTGGAGTCTACTCAAACCCATGTCCATTGAGTCAGTGAAGCCATCCAACCATCTCATCCTCTGTCATCCCCTTCTCCTCCTGCCCTCAATCTTTCCCAGCATCAGGGTCTTTTCAAATGAGTCAGCTCTTAGCATTAGGTGGCCAAAGCATTAGAGTTTCAGCTTCAACATCAGTCCTTCCAATGAACACCCAGGACTGATCTCCTTTAGGACGGACTGGTTGGATCTCCTTGCAGTCCAAGGGACTCTCAAGAGTCTTCTCCAACACCACGGTTCAAAAGCATCAATTCTTCAGCACTTAGCTTTGTTTATAGTCCAACTCTCACATCCATATATGACTAATATAATAATAACAATATAACATCATATTCTAAATTTGAAATGAAAACTATACTGGAAAACAATTAAAAGATGTACTGAGACAGAGCTCTGAGAATATGTCAATAAATTTGGGCCAAATGACCAGAGAGTCAACTGTTTGATAAACATATAATAAAACAGCAGAATTTTATTGATACTATTACTCCATGAAGCTGAAATACCCTAAAACATAAAAAGACTAACAAAGAGCGTCAATCTGGTACAGAAATGAGGATACCAAAACAAGCCAGGGATGGAGGTCTGCAATCCATTTCTCTGATATTGGGGTGTTTCTTTCTTACAAAGAAAAAAACAACACAGAAAACCCTAAGAAAATGGTTCATTCAGAAGGTGGTATTTATACACAGCTATTACATGAACAAAACATGTTGATCTCAAAAGAGATCCAATATTCCAATTCAATAATACTATTAATGCTGTTTTAAGTCAGCATTTTTTATTTTTATTATAGAAAGACTGACCACGATGTTACTAGAAAAGGAGATGTCATAGCTCCCAATTAATGAAGTCCATCCTCTGAAATATACTCTTCTGAAGTGCATTAGTCCCTAAGGCCGCCATAAGCAATTATCACAAAGTTGGCTGCTTACAACAATAGAAACTTCTTCTCTTCCAGCTCTGAAGACCAGAAATTTGAAATCAAGGTGTCACCCGGGCCATGCCCCTCCCTGGAGAATCCTTCTCTGCCTGTTCCAGTTCCCTCGGGCTGTTGGCACTCCCCATGGCTGAGTCAGTCTCATCTCTGACTCTCAGCCCATGTGGACTTTTCCTCTGTGTCTCTGTGTCGCTGTAACTTAGTTCCCATCTGGGTGATCTAGGATGGTCTCATTTTGACACCAAAACTATATCTCGGAGAACCTTTTCCACAAAAGATTGCCTTTATAGGTTCTGGGGATTGGGACGTGGACACACCTTTCGAGAAGCCACCAATCAATCAGTCCACTACGGGAAGCACATTCCATGAACAGCGGAATGAAAGGTTCTTCCAAAGAGCCACTACCAAATCGTGCGTTAATGAAGAAGAATTCTCCCTCTACCATTCTCTTTAAATTCTACATTAAAGATCACAGTGTTGTCTGGAGCTATATTAAGGCTTCCCCTGTGTCCTGTGCATCACTGTCTGTTCTTGTCCTTTTTGGTTCTTGCTTTCACTGAAAGCACATGGTGAAGGAGAAGAGGATGAGAGTGTAGTAATTCTGAAACACTGCTTTTAGGATGTGAGCTTGGGTTAATGTTTCCTTCCAAGAAAGCTGACTTTTAAACTTAGGTCTAGTACATATCATCCAAAGAACACAAAACATCATATTCTAAATTTGAAATGAAAACTATACTGGAAAACAATTAAAAGATGTACTGAGACAGAGCTCTGAGAATATGTCAATAAATTTGGGCCAAATGACCAGAGAGTCAACTGTTTGATAAACATATAATAAAACAGCAGAATTTTATTGATACTATTACTCCATGAAGCTGAAATACCCTAAAACATAAAAAGACTAACAAAGAGCGTCAATCTGGTACAGAAATGAGGATACCAAAACAAGCCAGGGATGGAGGTCTGCAATCCATTTCTCTGATATTGGGGTGTTTCTTTCTTACAAAGAAAAAAACAACACAGAAAACCCTAAGAAAATGGTTCATTCAGAAGGTGGTATTTATACACAGCTATTACATGAACAAAACATGTTGATCTCAAAAGAGATCCAATATTCCAATTCAAAGAGATCCAATATTCCAATTCAATAATACTATTAATGCTGTTTTAAGTCAGCATTTTTTATTTTTATTATAGAAAGACTGACCACGATGTTACTAGAAAAGGAGATGTCATAGCTCCCAATTAATGAAGTCCATCCTCTGAAATATACTCTTCTGAAGTGCATTAGTCCCTAAGGCCGCCATAAGCAATTATCACAAAGTTGGCTGCTTACAACAATAGAAACTTCTTCTCTTCCAGCTCTGAAGACCAGAAATTTGAAATCAAGGTGTCACCCGGGCCATGCCCCTCCCTGGAGAATCCTTCTCTGCCTGTTCCAGTTCCCTCGGGCTGTTGGCACTCCCCATGGCTGAGTCAGTCTCATCTCTGACTCTCAGCCCATGTGGACTTTTCCTCTGTGTCTCTGTGTCGCTGTAACTTAGTTCCCATCTGGGTGATCTAGGATGGTCTCATTTTGACACCAAAACTATATCTCGGAGAACCTTTTCCACAAAAGATTGCCTTTATAGGTTCTGGGGATTGGGACGTGACACACCTTTCGAGAAGCCACCAATCAATCAGTCCACTACGGGAAGCACATTCCATGAACAGCGGAATGAAAGGTTCTTCCAAAGAGCCACTACCAAATCGTGCGTTAATGAAGAAGAATTCTCCCTCTACCATTCTCTTTAAATTCTACATTAAAGATCACAGTGTTGTCTGGAGCTATATTAAGGCTTCCCCTGTGTCCTGTGCATCACTGTCTGTTCTTGTCCTTTTTGGTTCTTGCTTTCACTGAAAGCACATGGTGAAGGAGAAGAGGATGAGAGTGTAGTAATTCTGAAACACTGCTTTTAGGATGTGAGCTTGGGTTAATGTTTCCTTCCAAGAAAGCTGACTTTTAAACTTAGGTCTAGTACATATCATCCAAAGAACACATTTTTAGATGATTGGCTAAGGTCTGGAATCATAAAAAATACAATTTTAGGGATGAAGGGAGTTCAGTAATTATCCAGTCATTTTAGAAACAAGGAGACAAAAGTGAGATCAATAAATCACTGGAAGTCATCACTGTGAGGCGGGGCAGAGCCGAGACTGTAACTCAAGTCCTCTGATCCCTACTTAAGCGTCTTTTCACTTAATTCAGAGTGTGACACAGAGCTCTCTCCTCTGTGGACTACTCAAGTTGGTAGCCTCATGGGTACCACCCAATGAGACAATCAACCTTCTGTGGATTGTATATTTGTTCCTCTAAAACTACTATGGTGAAGCCGTCACCCCCAAACATGATGGCATTCAGAAGAGGGGGGTAGTTAGGTCATTGGGGTAGAGCCCTCAAATAGGATTAGTGCCCTCATAAAAAGAGACACAGGGCTTCCCTGGTGGCTGAGAGGGTAAAGAATCTGCCTGCAATGCCAGAGATCCTGGTTCAATCCCTGGGTTGGGAGGATCCCTTGAAGAAGGGAATGGCAACCCATGCCAGTGTTCTTGCCTTAAGAATTCCACAGAGGAGCCTAAGGGGTCCATGGGGTTGCAAAGAATTGGACACAACTGAGTGATAAATACTTCCATTTCAAGAAGAAACATGAGAGAAGATTTTTCTCCCGTGTGTGGGCATAGCAAGATGATACCATCTATGAACCAGGATGAAAGCTCTTACCAGGAAGCAAACCGTCCTGCAACCCTCAATCTTGGACTTCCAGCTTCCGGACAGTGACACATAAATGTCTATTGTTTAAGCAACTCAGTCGACAATACTCATGATATCAGCTCAAACTGATTAAGTAACAACCCAGTGAATATATTCCAAAATATTTACTGAATGTGTGCTACGGGCAGGGCTTGCACACTCAGGTGAGTGAATGACTGATGGTACCTGAAAGGCTGCAAGGCTTTGATGCAGCTTTCACAGGAGGGTGTGGGATGACTCTTCACTCCCCACCCTTGGAAAAAAGTTAAGTGCCTAGAGTTTATGTCCCCACTTAGAACTGCTTCTTCACTTGTCAGGTATCGTCGTTTGAGTCAAAAGCACTTCTTGGCCTAGAAAACAAGTCTCCTCATTCCTCTCTAGTGCTGAACTGTAAGATGAAGCAGGATTCTAAGGTCAAGAGCCTAAGCTTTTTTCTTTTTTAATTAAAATACACCATTGTCCATAAAATAAAGTATCATCTCTGGGGAAAAAATAAAGTATCATCTCTGGGGAATAGTAAAGCTATCAACTAGCTACTCATAAATGAGAGTCATTTTCTGGTGGACACAGTGAGCAAAAAAGACCCAGATGGTGGATCCTTTTGGCATAGACTTATCTGCTCTGGCTGTCTAATACATTTCTTCACTGTGTTAATTCTTGTATCAGAACCATCATGGCAGTGTGCTTATTTCCAAGGAAGATGAAAATGGGGAGATTTTTGTCTGTAGGATTCTTGCCTTCCTCCTTCAACATGGGGGTGCCCTGTTCACTGCAGCAGGGGGCGACTGAAATGACCTAGATTCTTTGGTGAAAAATCTCAAAGCTCTGGCCCATGCAAGACTCAACATAATCCCTTCCCCAGGAAACAGGAAAAGGGATTAGACTTTTTCGGGGTGGGGTGGGAGGGTAGTGGGGTAGTATTTTACCTGGGCTGGACCTGAAGCCTGAGGAAGATTCAGAATTTATTTTAAAATGAATTTGGCTGCCTGGATAGAGCATGTTGCATTGCTGCTGGCTGGAGAGTGAGTCCCGTGGGCTTGCGGCCCTGCCTCCTTTCATGAGGAATCCCTGCCAATCCAGGATCTGTGAACTGCTTCTGCCAGCCAATCTCTAATTTAGCATATGCACAAAGCCAATTTTTGGACATCATGATGGTGCCTGGCACCTCTGCAGCCCACCATGTTTGCAGAGCTCACAGTGAAATAAGCAGCTAGCAAGAGAGAGAAAAAAACATGCCATGCAAAGGCTTTCGAAATTCACAGATAAATCACCTATGTATTATACATGTACGCGTGTCTCTCTCCTGCTTCTCCAACAGAACCTTCCCCCACGCCTTTCCTTGTAGTTATTTCATTTAGATTTTCAATCTGGGATGCACTTAGCAAGAGTCAACACTGACAAAGATAAAACCCGGCTACCCGCTGAGAACATCTGATTTTTAAAATGTAGAAATGCTGCTCTTTACAAAATAGGACATTTCCCTTTTAATTAGCTTCCAAATACACCCAAATAATTTGCAACTAGGAAATGACGCCATTTTCAAATACTTAAAAATAATTTCGAGGCACTGCAAAACCAATCTGATGAGAGGCACAAGCCAGTGAAACCTTCCGTTTTGAGACAAATTCAACTGTTTCTTTGGGAACAGCTGTCATAACCATGGGCTCATTCACTTAACCCTCTGGCTTTGATCATTATTTTCTCTCAGAAAACCTGTGTCTAAGGTATACTTGCTGAAATATTTGGGAGCAAGTAATACAGGCTCAAGGGCATCCATGTGGATCTTCTGCCTCCCTCCCTTCCATAGACTTCCTTGCCGATCCTCCAGTTTGCAAACAGTTCTTCAGGAGACAAGGTAGTCGCAAAAGCTCTCTGGTGTCACATCATGCTATCTTTGAAAACAAAAACATGGACAGTGCTCACCCTGTGATATGCTGGCTCTGAGTCCAAGGAGGGGTTTTTGACTTTTCCCTGTGCATCAGTTCAGTTCAGTTGTCCAGTCATGTCTGACTCTTTGAGACCCCATGGATCGAAGCACGCCAGGCCTCCCTGTCCGTCACCAACTCCGTGATACCAAATCTCTGGCCAGAAGGGAGGGGAGAGCCATTTGCTTTTCTGATGTGTCTTTCTCCCAGTGCTTAGACGGTGACGAACGGCCCACGTCTGGACTTGCTTGGTAAGTGGCGTCCCTGCTCTTTTGGCCCACTGAGCCATCGCTGATAGGTTTGCTAAGCGTGGGGTGCATGAACCCTACCAAACTATGCCCGGACCTTACCTGCTACGATTTCTGTTGGTTTAAAAAAAAAAAAAGTCTGAGCCCTGCTGGTATAAATATAAATATTTCAGGAGCTTGGCTGATGGCAAGCCTCGCAGGACCATGCGGAAGCCAGGCGTGATTGCCCTGGCCTGGTGTGGGGCTCCCCAGGTGGCAGGGGCTGCGAGCGGCCACGCCGTTGGTGGGGGGCAGACCTGAGTGCCTCCAGTCATTCCGAGTAGCCCCCGGGCTGATTGGTGACGAGGGCTGACAGGCTCCTGAGGGGAGGTCCTGTCCAGTTTCCCTCTGAGGCAGGCATGATGGGCCAGGCATGGGGTCCTGAAGCCGAGACTGGGGACTTTCTCGTGTGACTGTGAGTACATTCCTCCTCCACGAGGCCACACTCATGGTCTCTTTGGAGGCCCTTCGCTCACTGGAGGATTACCATTAAGAGACGTCTGCTCAGTGGCGCCAGGTTCTTTCCCCGCCCCTCGGGGGCCAGCACGGTGCCTCCATGCGGCTTCACCCAAGCCAGACAGAAGGGCAGGCCACCAAGTCTGGGAATTAGAGAGGGCGATCGATATGTGTATACGGAACACAGTCACGGACAATTGAAAAGGCTTACACGTAACCCCACTGGGAACGGCTTAAAACTGAAGCCTGTGATAAGTGACTCACGGAACCCAGACCCTGATGAGGATGCCTGGGGATGACCAGAGGTGAGGTTCCTAACATCTGTGATTCTCAGAGTTCAAATGGCTGGAAGTACGTAAATGATTCTAGGACTGGTTCTGCAAATAAATATACCTACTTAAAACAGGGAAGCACTTTTCACTCCTGAATGATCCTGAAACTTGAAATATGCAATTATCACTTCTTAAGTTTCATGTCAAAGGCAAGACCACGTCATTGAAATATAAAGCTTACTACTTCAGCCCCACGGTCTTTGCAACTGGAAACAAGTGCCACCTCAGTGGTATACTGAGGTTCTTTAGTGATGGGCATGTGCTCAAGTGGGGAAACCACCTAGGGGAATAATTAGGGATTATAAAACCATGATAATGAAGGCAGATATGGGATTCAAATACAGATATTTTGAACTTCAAACTTCTGATAAGAAAATCAATAAGGATTTTTTAAAGTGTACTTTAGTTCTATCAGAGTTTAGATTTTAGGAAGATCTGAATTGCACTGTAATTTGGGATTAATCTACATAGTTTGTTGTTTTACTAATGCAGCTGATTTTCCTAATGTAAAGAAAACATCTTGAACCTTGGACCACTGACAGTAAAGAAAACATCTTGAACCTTGGACCACTGACAGCTGGGTTTCTAATAGAAACCAAAAAAGGCAAACTCAAAATAGAGAAAGGTTGTACTCATCAGGGCTCTCCAGAGAAACAGAACCAAAAGGAGATACAGAAGTGATAGCCAGACAGATAGGTAGTTTTATTTTAAAGAATCGTCTCATAAGATGGTAAGTTCCAAATCCATCAGGCAAGTTGTGGGCTAGAAACTTGGGCGGAAGTTGATGCTGTAGTCTTAAGGCAGAACTTCTTTTTCAGGAAACCTTAATTTTTGCTCCGAAGACTGCAATTGATTGCATGAGGCCCACCAGCATCACCCAGGGTAATCTAATCTGTGTCAAGTCCACTGACTGTAGATGTTAACCACATCTACAAAAGATGGTCCCAGGAACATCAATATCCGTGTTTGATTCAACAACTGGGTATTATAGTTTAGTCAAGCTGACACATAAGGCAGATCATCACAGTAGCTTTCTTCCAAGCTGTGAAAAAATAGTAACTCCTTCAGTCCATGGAGATTCAGCCTTCTTTCTCCTCTTTGGAAGGGTCCAAGTAACACCCCATTATATGAAGTATGACTGCTTGTGATCGGGAGCTCTACTGTTTTCCTCACTAGATACCCACTGGATGAGGGTCACAGATCCTGAGCCTTGTACAGATGATGTGCAGAAAAGGGACTGGCAAACAAGCTGAAACAGAGGGAGGAAGCTCTACCTATTTGGGTTCTACCAGTATCTCTGGAGCAGTTCCTCCAAGTATACAAATGGTTGTCTGTGCTGCCCAGCTGACTGGTCCCTGGCACAGGTACTCCATTACCGTCACTCTCACCTAGCCACTCAATATGCCCTTTGCACATGGTGTGCTCTTGACATGTGAGATTATGAACATACTGTATTGGGTCAACAAGCCATGGGTAGTCTTATTCCAGAGAAACATAAGCTTCCTTCTCTGCTAATTATACTCTAAATCTTTCCTGTCATAATTGTTATATTTGTAAAACACTTTAAACACAAAACATCTTTCATCTGTGTGTGCTTAGTCACTCAGTCGTGGCTGACTCTTTGAGGCTCCCATGGACTGCGGCCCACCAGGCTCCTCTCTCCATGCGACTACCCAGGCAAGAATACTGGAGTGGGTAGCCATTCCCTTCTCCAGGAGATCTTCCTGACTCAGGGATCGAAACCAGGTCTCCTGCAACCAGGGAAGCCCTCATCTAAAGAGGACTAAATCAAAAGCAAAAAACAAAACAAAACACGGAATAAGAACGTGTCCTTCTGGGACTGCTCTGGTGGTCAGTGGCTGACTCCGAGCTCCCAATGCTGGGGGCCTGGCTTCGATCTCCAGTCAGAGAACTAGGTCTCATGTGCCTCAACTAAAGATCCCACGTTCCGCAACTAAAGATTCCACATTCCGCAAGAGCAAAGATTCCTCATGAAGCAACCAAGACCCAGGCAGCCAAATAACTAAATAACAAATTTTAAAAGAATGCATCCTTTCGATCTCTGAGGTCAGACAATAGTAAGTACCATTTACATGGTACTTTGTCATTTGAAGTGCTTTCACATACATTTATTTTATTTTTATCTTTGCAGCCACCTTGGGAGGTTGATGGTATTATCACCATTTTACAGATGACGGAACCAAGGCTCCGAGAGGTTAACAGACTTTCCTGATGTCACCCGGCCATCCAGCTGTGAAGCAGGGACAGGAGCTGGGATCTTCTGCTGCGAGCTCCATGGTGGGCTGCCTAGACTGCTTTGGGGCTTGTTACTGGTGACCACCCCAACTCGCAGACCTCAGTGTATGGAGTTCCATAAACGTGGCCAGAATCTGACGGTCTGCTAAACCATGCAGTGACTATTTACCTAGGGAAAACCGTTGCTGGGGGCAGTGTTCCCACATCTGGCCAGGAACCCTTCCCTCCAGGTGTCTTACTTGGGTGCAGAAAGCTGTATTGGAAAGTAGTGGGAGCCAGCACAGTGAAGGGCAGGGAGTGAGAAGGGGGATGTGAATCTATTTCATACAGTGGAAACTTATGTCCTAACAAATAATTAAGAAAAAAATCCAAGGTTGTTTCCTCAGCTGATCATCACCAGCAGAGCCAACTTTGGATTAAACACTTCTGCTCAGTGGTTTTGACATTCTCAGTCAGGCATATCTTGATGAAATTAGAGATGCAGAAAATATTTTTTGATGGAGTGCAGGGGGAAAAAATGCTAGAAGGGAAGCCAATTCTGTGTGCAAACTTGTGCAGACAGAGATAAAGAGAAAGTAGAATGAGAAGGGTGTGCGTGTGTGTGTATGAAATAAATGAAGGAAGATGAAAGCGAGTGACAGAAGAGGAAAGGGGAAGCTGGGCTGATGCTAATTAATTAAACTTTAAGATCTTGGCAGCAAGAGGTATGTTTATAAACAATCCTCACTGAAACATACCTTTCCAACTATTAACTGTTTTGTTTGCTAGAAATAGTCTCTGTCTAATTATTCTGTGCTTGCTTCAATCCAAAAGTGGAGAAAGAAATGTTAGTAAGTGAACATAGCCACTCTTACCCTATGAAATATACCTCTGCACAGAAGTTAATGTTTTAAAAATGCTCAATTAATAAAATGTAGCTGATTCAAACTATTTTGAAAAAAAATTAAGTGGAGGGGTCTATTAGTTTGAAGGCCTTCGAAACAGTGGAAAAGAAAAACTAGACCAAAGATACAAAAAATAATAGAAGGTTAACCATTTAGGAATCTCTAAATAACATGCTTATACTAGGCCAACAGCAAGTCAACTTGTTTTCCTCTTGGGATTTAAGTCTAGAAAAGTCTGATTTGTAAGGATAGAATAAAGATTTGCAGACATGTCAAATTTTTTAAAAGATTCTCTCTCATGTATCCTATCTGAGGTAGTTAATAAAGGATATACCATTAAAATAAGAGAATAATTGGAGAAGGAAATGGCAACCCACTCCAGTGTTCTTGCCTGGAGAATCCCAGGGACAGGGGAGCCTGGTGGGCTGCCATCTCTGGGGTCGCACAGAGTCGGACACGACTGAAGCTACTTAGCAGCATACATAAATGAAAGTAAATGTGTGTTTGTGTTCGTATCTCAGACTTTAATGAAATAGTGAAGGATTTATTCTAGTCTTCCTTTCTTATTCATCTGTAACTTCTCTCTCCACTAACCAGGCTGCTACCACCCACCATCTATTTAGCTATTCGTTTGATGTGAAGCAGTTTCAAAATTAGTAACCTATATCCATACGAGAAACAAATTTGCCAACTAAAGTTTTGGTTGTAGTTCTAATTTACCTTTTGTATTATCCATGAGACTGAATTTATTTTCATATGTTTAAGAAATATTTTACTTTTTTCTAATAAATGTTTATTATATTCTTGAAAAAAATAAAATAAGAGAATAACCAAGAAAGAAAAAGACATGAGATCGAGTACATAGAATATTCAACTCAGCAATTAAGTCAAAGAACTTCCCAGGAAGGGAGGGAAGGTCCCAAATAACAATCTAGTGAGCCACCAGCTCAAGACTGGAGCAGTGGATGGTGACTCTGTTGGAGAGTTTGGGATTCAACTAGGTGAGAGAAATGTAGAAAATAAAGCAAATTCCATAGGTGAAGGGATAAACTATCATACACTCATAGAGTAGGATACTATTTAGCAAAAAAGAGAAAAGCCTTTAAGCCACAAAAAGACATGAAGGAAACTTAAATGTATATTGTTAAGTAAAAGAAGCCAGTCTAACTCCAACTATATAACATTCTGGAGACGGCAGAATTCTGGAGACAGGAAACAGATCAGTGACTCCCAGGATTCCCTGGAACAGGTGGAACAGAGCAGAGGGGATTTTTTAGGGCAATAAAATAGGATTGCCCTAACCCTAATGGGATGGATCCAGTAAACAGAATATTTAATTCAGAAATTAAGCCAAAGAACTTCCCAGATAGGAAGGGAAATTCCCAGATAACAATCTAGTGAGCAACCGGCTCAAGACTGGAGACTCTGTTGGAGAATTTGGGCTGAATTAGGAAAGAGATAGGTAGAAAATAAAGCAAATTCCATAGGTGAAATTAACTGTGGACTATAGTTAATATTTATGGTATCTGTTCATTCGTTTATTCACAGAATAATGTGAATTAAACCAATTAAGTGCCAGATGTAGGGTTAGATGCTGGGAATCCAAAGATTAATACGTTATAGTGCCTATCTTTAAGGTGCTCAGAGCCTAGTAAGAGAAACGGACAAACAGAGATAAACTTCAACATCGAAAATCTAATCCATCCCCTGAAAATGGCCAGATAGCAAGTTCTGGGAGGGCATGAGCCTATATTCCATCATTATGAATAGAATCAAAGTATTATGTTTTTAGCCCACCTGAAAACCTTGAGAAAACATTTTTGACACTTTAACTTCCCATATAACCATCCACCATTCTACACAATGTAAAGGATTTAAAACATTGATTATAGTTATTCAACAATGAATGAGTACTCATGGGTGTATTTTTTACAGTACATGAGACTATAGAATAGCAGATACAACTTATGTTTTCCTTCTATACCATATTAAACATATATGGTAGTGTACATAAACAATGTAACTATATGCTAATAAACCTCTCTTAGAAGACAGTAACATGAGATGGAACTGATGTTAGTGATAACATCCATGTTTAAATGACATGCAGTGTGATACCAGCAGGCATGCAGCTGAACACACTCTGATCTGAATTCATTCGAAATCCAAACTTTCTTTGCCAGTACACACATACAAACCCACAGTGGAATTTTGATCCAGATGGTAAATGCTGGGTTAAAAGTTTCTGCAAGTTGTGACTTGTAAGACAGTGACTGCTCCAATGGTGAGAGTTCAGACAGTGCAGGAGTTTTATACTAATGTTGAGACTATGAAACAATGTGATGATGTCAAGGGTTATTCGATGGAAGTAGGAAACAAAACTGAACTTAGGTGAAAATGACTAGGCATATATTATGTGCGCATATGGGGACGGCCATTCTGAAAGAGATCAACCCTGGGATTTCTTTGGAAGGAATGATGCTAAAACTGAAACTCTAGTACTTGGCTACCTCATGTGAAGAGTTGACTCATTAGAAAAGACTCTGATGCTGGGAGGGATTGGGGGCAGGAGGAGAAGGGGACAACAGAGGATGAGATGGCTGGATAGCATCACAGACTCGATGGACGTTGAGTCTGAGTGAACTCCGGGAGTTGGTGATGTACAGGGAGGCCTGATGTGCTGTGATTCATGGGGTCGCAAAGAGTCAGATACGACTGAGCAACTGAACTGAACTGAACTGACAGGCATGGTAAACAAAGGGTCTTGAAGTAGCATATCCATTGTTACTGTGATGAATTTCTGAGTGATGTTTTCCTTTTCTATTATTCTATTATTGCTGTTACACTGCTGTTTGCTGTTGTATTATTGTTTTCGCAGTTAAGATACGATTTTTTTTAACATGCAAAAACAATGGATACAAAGATAAGCCCATGAACACAAACCCCAGCCCATGATCCAGTGCCTGGTCAGACCACTGAGGAGGTCCAACACTCAGGAAACATTACCCGGATCACATCTGCTTTAGGGAACCTGGGATTCTCTGTAACCAGCAGCCAAGAATGCACGTATCAACATTTGTATAATAAAATACAGGTATCTTGCTTTGCATAGTAGGTGACTGAGGTATATTATATGTTTGTAATTTAAATTATACTAAAAAAACACAAGAGGAACTCAGTATTTAAAAGTCTCTTGCAGAGAATTCTTTTGATGAGTAAAAATGTCTTTAACTTTAGTAGTCACCCCCCTGACTTAACTGTTTTGATAAGCTGGATTGTTTCAAAGCAGGGTATAACAGCAGCATCTCACACTTGTTTTAGACAATTATGGTACATCAGCTTGATGGAATATTAAACAGTCATTAACATTTATAATTACGAAGACTCCAGCGATGCGGAAAAAATGCTTGTGGTGTGCTAAGTGAAAAAGAGCTAAATATAAAATTATATTGAAACTATTACTGCAACTAAGTAAAAATGCATGAGGAAGAGCAGGAAGAGAATATGGAATAAGAAAAATATGTTTACACACATCACATTTTGACCTCAAGGGGAGTAAGTGGAGCTTTTCAAAAAAGTAAATCCTACCTTACAGCTATAGAGATTGAAGAGGGAAGACTTCACGTTTTAACCAGCATGAGCTGCTATAACAGACACCCACAGTCATGGGGGCTTACATACTAGTAGTTCCTTTCTTATTCTTGTCAAAACTAATCTGTGATGGGGTGGAGTCGGGGTGCCATGTCTTCTGGGACCCAGTGTGTCAGTGGTTCTCATCTTAATCCACAATGACCAAAGTCTCTCATCTGGCTGTTATATGGAAGATAGAGAAAAGTTTTTGTGGGTGAGAGGTTTTGAGGCTTTGGAGGTGGCACAGTGGTAAAGAATCTGCCAGTAATGCAGGAGACGAAGGTTCAACTCTTGGGTCGGGAAGATCCCCTGGAGTAGGAAATGGCAACCCACTCCAGTATTCTTGCCTAGGAAATTCCACGGACAGAGGAGCCTGGCTGGTGACAGTCCATGAGGCTGCAGAGTCAGAGTATACATCACTTCCATCCACATTCTGTGGGTTCAAAGATAATCACATGGCAATATGACACTGCAAAGGAGGGTGGGAAATATCACTGATGTAGCAGAAGGAAGTAGAAGAGGGTTTTGGTGACTAACTGGCTGATGTCTATTATACAAATTTCCACATCTAACAAGAGGGAGGGCAAGAAATGGAACCGAGGTCTTCCTATCTTAGCTCATCACTCACATTTTTCTCTCTCACTCATATTCTGTGTGTGTGTGTGTGTGTGTGACACAAAGGGAAAGACTTAAGTGTTGAAATCTAAGCAGAAGACAGTGCAAGTTGCTCAGTCACATCCAACTCTTTGCAACCCCATGGACTTCTCCAAGGAATTCTCCAGGCCAAAACACTGGAGTGTGTAGCTTTTCCCTTCTCCAGGGGATTTTCCCAACCCAAATAGAACCCAGGGCTCTCCCATTGCAGGTGGATGCTTTACCAGCTGAGTCACAAGGGAAGCCCAAGAATACTGGAGTAGGTAGGCTAACCCTTCTCCAGCAGATCTTCCCAATCCACGAATCTAAACGGGTTCTCCTGCATTGCAAGCAGATTGTTTACCAACTAAGCTATCCACAGCTGTTGCACATTTAAGTACAACCAATATAGAATCTAATTCTTTTTAGGAAACATACTACATTCTCAGTGAAAATCATCCCTGGGAAGGAAATACCAGGGATGAACTCAGGTCCTTGAGCAAGAGAATCTGCTTAGGAGCTGACTTGGCTGAGAAAGAATGGGAAAATGCCTATGTAATTACGTGGCCCTTACATTTCCAGTGTCACTCACATCTTTGCATAAGCATGATCCCATTGTCGATGGGAAGGAAGAAAATTCAATACTACCTGTTGCATACATTAAGACCCCCCGCCACTTCCCATGAAATCCAGCCAAAAGGCACTAGAAAAGAGTTGGCATATTTATCTTCTTTGCTGCCTTCTTTTGCTCAGCCTTGCTCAGCTTTTCAGGTCTATCCCACTGTGGCCGTGACCGATAAACATAAGGACACAGTCACTGGGAGCTATGTTTAAGCAAAAACATCTTCAACAGTACATTAAAATATTATTTGAGGCCACATCTTGAAAAACAGATTTCTGTCCCAAATTTGGCATTTAAAAATTTATTTATTTATTTGGCTGCACCTGGTCTTAGTTGTGGCATGTGGGATGCCGTTCTCTGATCAGGGATCAAAACCAGGCCTGCTGCATGGAGAGAGGGAAGCCTTCGCTACTGGACCACCAGAGAAGTCCCAAATTTGGCATTTTTCACATTAAGTTTTCATTTGGTGAGAAATCAGCTCAAACCAGGACAAGTTGCCAAATCTTATTGGAACTTGGTGGAGCTTGGTGAGTGCTGTTTGTGTCAAACAAGCCAGAGCTTAAACTGGACAATGAGAAAAATAAATGGCTATTTTATATTCCTCTGTCCCCTGCCAAGGCTCACCAGTGCAATGCTTTGAACACTGAAGCACTTGGTAAATACTGAGCTAATCATGATGAACCTAATTATTATGTTATGCTGTTTGACTACAGTTTAGAAATGATTGAAGTAAGAATGGATAATCGTACCTACAGCAAATGCTGCCAGGCTGCTCTGCTTGTAGACTTCCTCTGACCTATTCTTTTCTTTTTGGCCGCATTGTGTGGCATGCAGGATCTTAGCTCCCCAACCAGGGATCGAACCCATCCCCCTGCATTGGAATCACAGCATCTTAACCACTGGACCCCAGGGAAGTCCTTGCTCTGAACATTTTAAGGTTCACCCATTCTCTCATTCACACATTCCCTCATCACCCACAACCCCTACATGCTCTCCCCCATACATCTACAGACCCATCCATACATGCCATCCACACACAAACACATCATACTCCTAGAGATACAACACACACACACACACACACACACACACACACACACACACAAACTGTACACACCCATCCACACACAGCATCCACACAAACACAGCTACATACAGCATCCAGATAAACACCATCTACACACACACACACACCCCGAACGTACCCATCCACACACAAAAGTTGTGCCTTGAAGCTTGTAGGATTTCAGGCCTCTTTTGGAACTGTGCCGTCTCACCTTTATTCCTGGGAATGTCGCTCCTCACAGTTGTTCCACGGGGTGATCCACTGGTCCTGGTGAGCAATTGGGGCTGAAGTGTCACCCTGAGAGGCAGAGTGGGATGACTGGGGCCAGGCATGCTACCCTGGGGCCACGAGAGAAACTTGTGCTTCAGGAGCCCCACCTGGGCTCTCTTCCCAATTTTTTTTTAAATATTTATTTATCTGGCTGCACCAGGTCTGTTTAGGAGCCCTGGTGGCTCAGAGGGTAAAGTGGCTGCCTGAAACGCAGGAGATCCGAGTTCGATCCCTGGGTCACGAAGATCCCCTGGAGAACAAAGTGGCAGCCCACTCCAGTACTCTTGCCTGGAGAATCTCATGGACGGAGGAGTCTGGTTGGCTACAGTCCATGGGGTCACAAAGAGTCAGACACGACTGAGGACTTCAGTTTCACCAGGTCTTAGTTGAGGCAGGCGAGATCTTTAGTTGCAGCATGTGAACTCTTAGCTGAGGGCGTGTGGTATCTAGTTCCCCGACCAAGCAGTGAACCCAGGGCCCCCTGCATTGGGAGTGTGGAGTCATAGCCACTGGACCAAGTCCCTCTCCCAGTTTTTCATTTCAGTGTTTGAATGAAATCTTGCTTTAGGATAAAGGAACATCTAGGAGTCTTAATTCCTATGTGCTGAATTCTCTGTTTCGGACTCTAAGACCTGGGTAAATTCCTTACCTTTTCAATGGGTTTGCCAGCCCTTGAACCAGGACTTGCAGTAACCCATAGTATCTAAATGCTGAGGAGGAGGAAAGGGTAACTTAAGACCTAGTATCAGAATTCTTCAAAGAGAAAATGGTCTTTTAAAAATTTTTAAATTATTGCCTTTGATAAAGTTGGTATAGAAAGGCTAAGGGTAGAAAGAACTATTTCTGTTTGTTTAAAAACAAGCAAAACAAACAAATAAACACAACCGATTAGGCCATTTGCTAGTGAAAAGAACCCTCAGGGCAAGGCGGGGATGAACTAGGAATGAGAGGAAAACCCAATTTCTCTGCAAAATAAAATAAGGATGGAGGGGAAGCAAGCAGGGAGTAGGAAAGGTGGGGTGATTTTGGTCCATTACAATGGCCTGTGGAGTTTTCTGTGATAGGAAATTTTGTGCTGTGATGTGATTCCCAGGGGTAGAGGACCAGGGGACAGCAAAGTGGCCATCATCTAGTTTCCAGTTAAGATATCCTGAGCACTTATTGTAGGCCAGGCACTAGGCTATGCTGTCAACATGCACGTTTTTGGGTTTTTTTGGCCATGCCACTCTGCATGTGGGATCTTAGTTCCCTGACCAGGAGTCAAGCCTGCATCCCCTGCGCTGGCAGCATGAAGTCCTGACAGGCACGTTCTGATTTGATCTTCACGCCTGCTACTCTGTGATACGCCCAGGGCTTCCCTGGAGGCTCAGCAGTCAAGAACCACCCCCGCCAAAGCAGGAGACACAGGTTAGATCCCTGGGTCGGGAAGATCTCCTGAATGGAGGAAATGGCAACTCACTCCAGTCCTCTTGTCTGCGAAATTCCATGGACAGAGGACCCTGGCGGGGTACAGTCCTTGGTGTTGCAAAGAGTCAGACACAACTGAGCGACTGAACAGCAACAAGAAATCCCCATTTTACAGAGGAAGACTTGGAGGCTTGCCGAGAGGCAGATACTCAGTAAATGAGAGTCCAGTCTGAGTTTGACGGATTCTAAAATCCATCCTATGTATTTGTCACTGGAGCATATTCTCCTCGTGAACACTGAAGACTATAGCACTAAGCTGTGGAGCAGAGATTATTTGTGCTTTACTAATTAAGGGTGATAAAAGCATCCCAGAAATGGCAAGCACTGAATAAGTACTAGTATCATTGTCTTGGAGCGTGACCACTGACATCTGAAGGAAGCACTGTCATCTAAAATGGAAACACGACAAGCCAACAAGGGCTTATTAATGTCACATGAAAATGATACAGTTAAATACTCATGTTTGCATTCCACTGGACATTTACATTCTGAAAGCCATGCTCTCGGGCACTGGGCTCTTCATTAAAGTCAGTCAGGATCACTTGCAAATGCAATAGAAAATACCGCCATATCACTTCATTTTTTTCCCCCCTGGGACAATAAGAAGGAAAGCGGTGGACCATTTTGACGCAGATCTGCAAAGCAGAAATCATGGTCCTTCACCACTCTTGCTTCAAAGAGAAGAAATTACAGCCTTTCGTTCTCCTAGCAGCATGTAAGTAAGGTTTAGATGAGTGAACAGATGCATGCAAAAATCAGCCACGCGCATAGAAAACATTCATTTTCACAATCTGGTAAATCTGCTAGGTACGCATGAAATGGAGCCAGATTGACTTCAGCAGAATGCAGTGCCACAGCCCTGGCACGACAGGGATCCTCCTCAGCCTCACTCCTTGGCAGGCCCGCTGCCATCCCAGAGCCTGGCTGTACCGATCACCCGCATCAAGGATGTATGAGCAGTTCCGTACACGGTGGCACACTTTGCCCAACCCCAGCTGACTGGCTGTTATTTCTCTCCCTAGGAATGGACCGGAACAGGCACCTGTGTCCTTGCTTTCCCCACTTCGAGGCCTTATCTGAGCTTCTTGCTACCCAGCCTCTCATCCCTCCTGTAGGTAGCTCACAAAATTATGGAATATAAAAACCCAAAGTGTCCTTAGGGACCATCTTGTCCACGTCTTTCACTTTATGGATGAAATCCAGGGAGGAGAAAAGTCTTGCCCAAGGCCACATGGGTCATTAATAATGGCCCAGGCACCTTCTGACTCCCAAACCCATGCTTTTTTCACCGCATGGAGTCTCCATTGAAATTTGGACTCAGACTATGGAAGAGGAAATTTCCACAATTCCATCAACCCCAAACATCTCTATGGCTATTAAATATTTATAGCGCAAAGGGCTCTATTTAGTCTGCCCTCGGGTTTCCTAATTGTCCACTAGACCACAAGGCCTCAGACCCATAACAATGCAAGTTTACCATCACAGGTTAGAAAGGCTGGGAGACAAAGGTATTTTAGAAGGAAGAATCTTTGGGGAAAGGCAAAAGGTTACGCAGGCAGTTTATCTTATGTCACCCCACCCAGAAACCTGGAGCAAAATGTAGGACTAGTCACACACAGTGGATGGAGTCGACCAATTGCCCCACGTCAGTTTAGGGCAGGTTTTGCTCCCAAGTGAAATCAGCTGAATAATAAAATTTTTTGGCTTTCAGAGCTCTTTGGATTTTGAAATATGAATCATATAGGTTGTGGCATTAGCCACATAATTACTGTTATTCATATTAAAACATGAATAATAGGGTTGTGGATTCCTATTATTCTCTTCACAAGTGGCCTTAAATAAGTATCATGAACCAGTCGAAAAGCATCACTTTATTCACAACAGAGTGGCTTGTCACTAGAATTTCCATGGCTAGACTTCGGTTTCTCTGTAGGTTTCAGTTATGCCAGTTGCCTCTCGGTAAATCCCAGATATTAACAGAAAATGGAACAGCCCTACACTGGCCAGACCTCAGGGAGCTTGGGTTCAGAAGCCGATGGCCCCGTTGGTTTCTTGGATCTTTTATAAAACAGATCCAGCTGGGATCACCGGAGGGGCAGGCACGTTACGACCAGCTGGGGAGGCCGTATGGGGATGGGCGGCAGCAGCACCTGTCCTCATGGGCTTCGGTAAAAGCACAGCAGAGCCGACTTGCCACCGGGTCCCCAACGGGCAACTGATCGCGCCTGCATCCTGGGGCTTTCTCGGGCTCCAACCGCTTCTCAGCTTCCTCCTTCTCATCAGATGGGCAGGTTTCCAGAGCTGTCAGATTTTCTTCTGCCCAAGTTAACAGGGACATTGATTTTGGAGGAAGGGAGGCCCTTCTCCCCCAGCCCGTCCTTGCCTCGCTCCTGGCTCAGCCACGCCAGCTCCGTGGCATTGTCCGGTTTGATTAGCACTGCCTGGATGAGGCCCCCTTTCCCAGGCGGCCCCAGTTGTTCCCAGCACCTCTGCTCTTGGCATGTGGACGTGCGCTTCTGCCCTCCCATGGAGAGCCTACTTACCTGGATAATGGGCACTTGGCCCCCTGGTTTCCAAAGTGGGCCTCTGTACCACAGCAGGGCCTGCATCTGTCTTCATTGTGTTCTGGATGGTCGCTGGGAGGGAGTCCTGTAAACGTGACCTTGCTTAGCTGGCTTTGGGATTGATGGAAATCAGATCACTTTGGGGGTTCTAATGGGCCTAGGCGGGGGGCTCTTGGCGTGGTACAGGAGGGTCTACTGCGTTTATGAGGAAGCCCTTCACTCCTTCAGAACTGAACATGGCTTTCCTAAAATCTTTCCTCTGGCAGAGAACTGTAGGTACCTGTTTCTTTAAGGAAGTTCCCCATAAAGATAGGAGGAGGGAATTTTACTTGAAAACTGTAAAGATCTTCTAAGAAAAAAAGTCCATTTCTGTCTTTTGGAGCAGAGAAAGTAGATAGGTTTGGAGGGGAATGGGGAGGGGAAGGAAGGAAGGAAGGAGGGGGAGAAGGGAGGGAGGGGACCGGGTCTCCCATGTCCCCCGTGTCCCTCATCACTTCCTTTCTTCCCACTGCCCACTGTGATGGCACATGGATGGCCTCACCATCCACTCTGATCCATTCCACAGCATCTGGAATAATATTTTTATAAGCCTCTCATCTCTGCTGCTTAAAGCCCTCAGTGGACTTCCTCTGTCCTTAAGAATACTTGGGTAGATCTGACGGTTCGTACCCAGGCTGCATCATCCCGTCCTGCTACCCCTCGAGCCTCATCCTGCGTGACCCCTGGGCTCTGGGCACTCCAGCCGCACAACCTTCTCCAGGCTTCCTGCTCCCCCTGGGCCTTTTGCAGATGCCTCTCCTCTGGCCTCCAGGGCTTTCCACTCCACTCCGCCCCATATCCCACTCTCGGTCTAGTTCTCGCTGATGGACCCTAGTGCAAATGTCATTTCATAAGGACGCCTTCTCTCCAGCCTGTAGTCCTGCTGTATACGCTCACGGTGCGTGCACTCTGTCTTCCCATCATTTATCACAACTACACATCAACCACGGTGGCCGCTGGACTGATGTGAGTGTCTTTCTCCAGCCCATGAGCTCCACGGCAGGAGGGACCGCATGTTCTTTGTTCACCTCCAACATCAGTCTTCCCTTGCTGAATAGTGGATTCTCAACAACTACTTGATGAGAACTTCCCTAGTGGTCCAGTGGTTTAGAATCCACCTGGAAATAGAGGGGACACGTGTTTGATCCCTGGTCCCGGAAGATCATACATGCTGCGGAGCAACTAAGCCCACACGCCACAGCTACTGAGCCTGTGTACTGCAATTACTGAAGCCCACTCACTCCAGAACCTGTGCCCTGAAATATGAGAAGCCACTGCAATGAGCTGGTGTACTGTAACTAGAGAGCAGCCGCATCTAGAGAAACCCCACAGGAACAACAAAGGTCCAGCAGAGCCAAAAATATATATAAATAATTTTTTTTAAAGGAATCTCAACTTAAAAAAATAAATTACCTGATGAGTTACTGAGTGAATCATTTTTCTAGCCGGTATGACAACTTTACCAACAATGCTAGGCCTATCTAAGAAAAAAGTCCCCTTGTTACTCGAGTGGGCAATGGGAATTTCCACCTGCCGACAAAGTCAGGGATGGGTTATTCTTGACAGGCAGCATGATGAGCCTGGGTCTCTTTCTCCCTGGGGACAAGTCTGCCATGGTGGCTACACCCAGCTTCAAGTTTCCCTCCAAGGGCCCCCGTCATGGCAGACTGGCATGTCTTCCCTGAGTTTCTGTGTCGGCCAAGAGGAACATGTCACACTGGTAATAATGTCAGTAAACTCCGAAGCTGCCAAGGAGAGCAGCAAGCAAAGGCCAAGAGGAAGCCGGCAGAGCCTCAAACACGAAGCCCTGGAAATCATCTCATTACCAGAGGTGCCAGCCGTCACACCCTGGCTGGAAGGGCATAATTGCTGAAAACAGCTCGTCACTAAGCCTGACAGCCAAGGGCCTGCTGCCGCCCCTTTCTGCACCCCCGGATCTGCCCCGCCATAAGGGGAAAGGTGCCAAAAGAGGAAACCATGCGTGAAGACGTGGCTCCTGCCTTGGAGAGAGGACATCTCTGCCCCAGCTTTCTCAAGATGCTTTGGGAGCCTGCTCCCTCTTTGTTCCCAAGCTTGAATCCGTGATTGTTGTTGTTGTTTAGTCGCTAAGTCCTGTCCGAGTCTTTGCAACCCCGTGGACTGCAGCCTGCCAGGCTTCTCTGTTCATGGAATTTCCTGGGTCAGAAGACTGGAGTGGGTTGCCACTTGCTTCTCCAGGGCAGCTTCCCTACCCAGGAAATCAACCACTGCTTCTCGCGCGGGCAGGCAGGCTCTTCACCACTGAGCCACCAGGGAAGCCCTGAATCCTGGATGCTTTTGCCCATACACACTGCCTCTGGATCCAGAGATGTGACTGCAAGCTCAGCACGGCAGAGGACAGTCTTCTGTGTGGCACTGGCCCACCCAAGGAAGGGAGTCTCACAGAAGCAACATTTTTCTCTTGGGAGGGTATTGGGCAAATACGGATCAGGAACTCATCCTGTAGACATGACTACATAAGGTCCTTAAGGGGGAAATAAAAAATAATAATCCAGCTGATGCGAAGAGCTGAGTCATTGGGAGAGACTCAGATGCTGAGAAAGATGGAGAGCATGGGGAGAAGAGAGCAACCGAGGATGCCATGGTTGGATGGCATCACTGACTCAATGGACATGAGTCTGAGCAAACTCCAGGAGACAGAGAAGGACAGGGAAGCCTGGTGTGCTGCAATTCATGGGGTCGCAGAGAGTCGGACAGAACTTAATGAACGAACAACAACAGAAAGAAATAATAATGGTCCTCATAATTTCTCTGTCCATTTGTACTTGTTATAATGTAGTTATAGTAATCTACTAAAGCAAGTGGACGGATTCATCTAGCAAACATCCACTTAGATATCAAAACAGAAGGTACTGCACGTATCTGGGCAGGTATCTACTGCAGGTTGTATGTGTACAAAATTAGCAAGCATAGCACCCGGATAAATTCAAGCATGTCTTTTCCCCTAAGCCACCTCCTTCAACCACCTGTTGGGCACATTTTGTGTGCCTGGCGCCATACTAGGTGCTTAGGACACAAATGTGGTTGTGGCCTCAAGGAATTTGTGTACTAGTAGAAGAAACCCACAGATAAATCAGCAAGTGTGCTGTGGAGTAGAAAGTTCTAGAAGTGAGGCAGTCAGTATAAATTTTTACATGTCTGAGGGTAGCTTTTGTGCACAGAAAAGACCATGTAGGTTACTTTGGTTTTTAAAATCACCAGCTTAAAGCATCTATCTTCTTTAGGCAGTGGTGTTCTGTCTACAACCTTATCATTCTACTTATAAAGAGAATGGATTAACTCAAGTTGAATAGGTTTAAATAAGTTCAAATCTCAACTGGTACAATTAACAGCTTTATTAAATTCCCTGAAACTTTAAAAATCGTATTCATGAATTTAATACATTCATTTTCTTTTTAAGTGATTCAAATGCTTGCTCTAACAAGCTGTGAGATGTGAGAGTTGGACTATAAAGAAAGCTGAGTGCCAAAGAATTGATGCTTTTGAACTGTGGTGTTGGAGAAGACTCTTGAGAGTCCCTTGGACTGCAAGGAGATCCAATCAGTCCATCCTAAAGGAAATCAGTCCCGAATATTGATTGGAAGGACTGATGTTGAAGCCAAAACTCCAATACTTTGGCCACCTGATGTGAAGAGCTGACTCATCTGAAAAGACCCTGATGCTGGGAAAGATTGAAGGCGGGAGGAGAAGGGGATGACAGAGGATGAGAGTGGATGGCATCACTGACTCAATGGACATGAGTTTGAGTGAACTCTGGTGATGGACAGGGAGGCCTGGCATGCTGCAGTTCCTCTGCTGACCATCCATCCCTCAGAATGGAGACACAGATAACTGGAGTGCCAATGATGTTTAGTCAGATCACGTCATGTCCATGTGTGAGCACGATGGCAGGGCTGGCCCTGTACAACCCGCCCACCCTTAACTGTCTCCCAGCAGCTCAGCCACTCCTCGGTGGGAGGCAACAGGAAAAAAAGGGAAATACAAGATGATACGGAAGGAGAGAAGGAAATTAGGTAGGGGGATAGCTTGAAGTAGTAAGAAGGAAGAGGGTTAAAATTAATTGAGCATATTCTATGCACCAGGAACTGTACTAAGGTGATTCATATACATGATCTCATTTAATCTTCGCAATAATCCAAGGAGGTAGGTACTATTCATGTTTCTGTTTTTGAAAATGAGAAACATGAGGCTTAATGAAATTAAATATAACTTGCCTAAGATTAAGAAATAATCAAGAAGAACTGAATCTATTTTTGCTTCTGGTATCTAAGGCGTTCATTTTACTGCAAAGCTGCTAAAGTCACACAGGAGATAACTGGGCAGAGGGCATAAAGAAAGCAAAATGCAGGAAATTGCCTAGCGATCCCGTGGTTTAGCTCTCGGTGCTTTCTTTCACAGCTGTAGCCCGAGTTCAGTCCCTGGGCGGGGAACTAACATCCCACAAGAAATACGTCTTAAAAAAAAATGTCTGAAAGGAAAAATTTACATAGATGAAGCACTTTACTGCTAAAATTATAAGATGTTAAGCTATATAATAATTACACAATAAGATTCTATAATAACTATTATAAAACTGCAGTGAAGAACTGGAGACCATGTACATTTTCAGCAGCAGGGGAATGGTTAACTGAACTGAAATGAAACCACTTGATGCATATATACATCTATTAAAATAATAAACACAAAGATTTCCATAGCAATAAAAAAGCAGAATATAAAATTATAACTATTCAATCAAACAGAAATTATGGCAAAGCCTGAAAAAGAACAGGGAAGTATTACAGTGAATTTTGCGTGAGACTGGTAGATTCAGAATGATTTCTTCCCTTTTAAGAATATTCTTTATGGCTGTTAAAAGCAATAAAAATTAAAAATTTGAAGTAGCTGACAAGACTTGTCCATAAAAATAAGGGCACCTGCTGGGTTGTTTTCATGACTAAATAAGTTAATGGATGCAAAAGCTCCTAGGAACAGCCCCTGCAGGCACTCCACAGGTCTCCCTCCCTGCCCTCTTGACCTCACCTTTCCTTCCTTCCAGCTCCAGCATCCTGAAACCAGCAAGGCCTGGCATGCTGCAGTTCCTCTGCTGACCATCCATCCCTCAGAATGGAGACACAGATAACTGGAGTGCCAATGATGTTTAGTCAGATCACGTCATGTCCATGTGTGAGCACGATGGCAGGGCTGGCCCTGTACAACCCGCCCACCCTTAACTGTCTCCCAGCAGCTCAGCCACTCCTCGGTGGGAGGCAACAGGAAAAAAAGGGAAATACAAGATGATACGGAAGGAGAGAAGGAAATTAGGTAGGGGGATAGCTTGAAGTAGTAAGAAGAAGAGGGTTAAAATTAATTGAGCATATTCTATGCACCAGGAACTGTACTAAGGTGATTCATATACATGATCTCATTTAATCTTCGCAATAATCCAAGGAGGTAGGTACTATTCATGTTTCTGTTTTTGAAAATGAGAAACATGAGGCTTAATGAAATTAAATATAACTTGCCTAAGATTAAGAAATAATCAAGAAGAACTGAATCTATTTTTGCTTCTGGTATCTAAGGCGTTCATTTTACTGCAAAGCTGCTAAAGTCACACAGGAGATAACTGGGCAGAGGGCATAAAGAAAGCAAAATGCAGGAAATTGCCTAGCGATCCCGTGGTTTAGCTCTCGGTGCTTTCTTTCACAGCTGTAGCCCGAGTTCAGTCCCTGGGCGGGGAACTAACATCCCACAAGAAATACGTCTTAAAAAAAAATGTCTGAAAGGAAAAATTTACATAGATGAAGCACTTTACTGCTAAAATTATAAGATGTTAAGCTATATAATAATTACACAATAAGATTCTATAATAACTATTATAAAACTGCAGTGAAGAACTGGAGACCATGTACATTTTCAGCAGCAGGGGAATGGTTAACTGAACTGAAATGAAACCACTTGATGCATATATACATCTATTAAAATAATAAACACAAAGATTTCCATAGCAATAAAAAAGCAGAATATAAAATTATAACTATTCAATCAAACAGAAATTATGGCAAAGCCTGAAAAAGAACAGGGAAGTATTACAGTGAATTTTGCGTGAGACTGGTAGATTCAGAATGATTTCTTCCCTTTTAAGAATATTCTTTATGGCTGTTAAAAGCAATAAAAATTAAAAATTTGAAGTAGCTGACAAGACTTGTCCATAAAAATAAGGGCACCTGCTGGGTTGTTTTCATGACTAAATAAGTTAATGGATGCAAAAGCTCCTAGGAACAGCCCCTGCAGGCACTCCACAGGTCTCCCTCCCTGCCCTCTTGACCTCACCTTTCCTTCCTTCCAGCTCCAGCATCCTGAAACCAGCATCAATCTGGGCTCATGGTACCTCTGCACTCTCTTAGTGTGAGTGCTTCTTTCGCCTTCTTATTGCTTTTATCTGTGACTTCCAGAGCTCACCAAGATCTGGTCACTAACACTTTCTGATTCTCGCATCAAAATAAACTTCTTTTCTTTTGGTTAATATATGGTTTTTTGTTTTTTGTCTTTGCCTTTTTAAAAAAAGTAGTTAGTATTTAACAGTCTGGTGGTTCTCCCAAAAATTAAACACAGAGTTGCCATATGATCCAGGATTTCCACTTTTGGGTATGTATCGAAAAGAAGTAAAAGCGGGGACTTGAACAGCAGCATTATTCACAACAGACAAAAGATGGACTAACCCATGCCCAATGAGAGATGAGTGCATAAACAGAATGTAGCATGTATATACAAGAGGATATTACTCCAGCCTTAAGAAGGAAAAAAGTTCTAGGGATTTCTTACTTTCTCCATAGCATGTGGGATCTTGGTTCCTTGACCAGGCAAATCCATGTCCCCTATATTGCGAGGTGGATTCATCACTGGACCACCAGGGAAGTCCCATGGGGCAGCTTCTGGGCTGGCAAAGCCAACAGCTCAGCAATGTCAAGGGTGCCTGCTTCTTCTGTACTCCCTTTGTCACCCACAACATTGTCTTTGCCCTAAGGCAGACAGACCTTAGTAGTAACTGTTGTGACACACTCCTTTGTTGTTATTAAAAAGAAAGAAAGACTGATCTCTTTCTTTAAAATATATATATACATTTATTTATTTATTTGGCTGTGCTGGGCCTTAGTTGCAGCACGTGGGATCTTCTGTCTTTGTTGCTGCGTGTGAGATCTAGTTCCCTAACCAGAGACTGAACCCATGCCTGCTGCACTGGGAGCGTGCAGCCTTAGCCACTGGACCACCAGGGAAGTCCCCTGATTCCCTTCTAAGAGGAAGCAAAACTTTACTAGAAACCTTCGGCAAACCATTCCACGTACCACACTGACAATGAGCAGGGGTCACTGGCCAGAGGACTTAATTAGCCTTCCTGGCCTAGTCGGCCTTAGCCCTTGAGTCAGGATGGGTTCTGCGAACTCATTTCCTGACGCTCAGTGTCAGAGGAGAGCCTACCACAGTCATACCTCTCCCACCCCCACTGAGACCAGCAAAGTAGCACATGCGGGAACACCGCTGGTGGCTAAGGATCCAGGCTGAATTCCTGCCCTCCTCGGGCTTCCAGTCTAGAGCAAAGGAGCCCTCTACAAGTGTTACAGGTGAGGTGCACGTTACAGAACGGAAAGTCCGTACAGCACAGGTGGCAACGGAGCCGGGGAAGTCACTGAGTCTCAGTGGTCCTGCAAGGCCTCCGAGGACAGATGCTCCTGTGAGAGGCAAAGAGGATGCTGAGCGGAAGGGAGGGCGCATGTGAAGACTGGAGTGGAGACCAGACTGGACAGCACCAGCCTTAAGTCCGGGGGACACCTCCCGGCCAGGGACTGCTTGTTCAGCCTTTCATTCACACATGCATTCATTTCATGAGTATCTACCTGCAGCAGGTGAGAGAACATGTGTACATCATTGGCAAAAAGGACTTACCTAAAAGATGATTTCCCCCTCGTTCTCATTAACCATCTACTGCTTATTTGAACTTCGCTTGGAGTCTACCCGCTAAAAATGTGAATTGGACTGGCTAACGTCAATTGGACTGGCTAACGTCAATTGGACTGGCTAATGTGTCCTGCCCTGAGCCAATCAGTGAGGCCAGTGGCATGTCACTGATTGCTTAGTCTTGAACCCCAGATTCCTTGGGGGCTGAGATCATACCTAGATAATCTGAGTTGGAATAGAAATGAAGAGCTGACCTCTGAGGAAAGAAAAATAGATGCTCAAGGGTAAACCACAAATGTCCTCTACACTGGTTCACATTCTTCCCAGGGAATGTTTCCACTCTTGCAGGAGACAAAGCCTTAAAATAAGAGTCTTAAAAGGCTCTCTAACCATGGATTTTCCTGTGCTTTACTAGGGAAGCCTTGTGATGGTGCTGTTTCTTCACCCTACCAAGCCACCAGCCTGGTGTACGCCCAGGGACACGGGTCCTCCTTGCCAACATAAGCAAACATATGACATGATTGCTCTGCATGTAAACCTCTACCAGAAAACCAGCATGTTGACATGATTGATATCCACATAATTATCCACATTAGTACATGAGACAGATATGCACAGGATTATCTACCTCAATACCTAAAGTGATTGATACCCGTGTGATTATCTGCCATGAAGACACGCCCTCCCCTGCTTCTAATGCAATTACCTTTCTCTGGATACACGGAATCGATGCCCACGTGATGACCTGCTTCAGATACACACATGATTGATGCCCATGCAATTATCTCACACAATGATATGCCACTGATTGATGCCCATGTGATTATCTGCTAAGATGATACCCATGCAAATGAAAATTGGCAAAACCTGCCAGCTCTAATAACAACCCTTACCAGCAAGCCAAAACCAATGGCTAAGACTTACGGGAGGTTCTTCTTTAAAAATAAAAAAGTCACTCATACACTATTAAGTGTATGTTTGTGTGTGTTTGTGTATGAAAGAAAGATCCATCTTCTTGTGGTGCTTAAAGTAAAACTTGGATGAGGACTACAAAAATTAAATAAATGTCAAGGTCCTTGCCAGCTCTAAAATTCTCAGATTCTCAGGGTCTAATGATAACTGAAAAAGTGTTGGTGATTTCGCAAAGTAGCAGGATATTTCTTCCACCACCAGTCTGTGCGGTAATTCATGGACCCTTTGAGCCCTTTAGTGATCATATAAGGAAACCAGGAGCAGGGAATTACTGATGCAGATAACCATCTACGACCAAAGCTGGAGCACGGACATGGAAATCAGCAAGGCCACATTGCCAATTCGAGGGCGCGTGCCCGAATTACAGACAAGGCCACGCTCAGCTTTACCTCCCAGCCTCCACTGCTCTTCTTAAAAAAGAAACAGTCTAAGTCAGAGCGTGTTTGGTCATTTATCTTGTTCCCTTTCCTCAATTCGCCATTCTGACTTTTGAGAAAGGCATGTAATATCCCCCAGAATGTGATGATTTTCTTTGTTATTGTCAAAAAATGCTAATCCATGAAGAGAACCTTCCTGGGTAATGTTAATTCAGCTGCCTGTTTTATAATAGGATTATGTTTTCCAGGATTTAAAAATCCCACTTGTTAGCTACCAAACAGACTTCTACAACAGCTATAAAATCTAATTTAATCCCTACTGGCATGAACGAAAGAGCTGAGGTACAATTTGTGTATAACTCCACTTAACACCCTACAACCTCCAATAAATATGTAACATTGCTTTTGAAGTTATAAAAGGAAACTGTTCAGTGGGATAACGGGAGTCTCGTGGGTCCAATCATGTAATATCTCTAAGGCAGAACAAATGTTGTTTACATATGGTGAGGATTATGGGGAAAGTTTATTTAAACAGATTAATCCATGTTTACATGTATTAATGCTCCCTTTTCCATCATGCAAATTCAAGTTAAAATGATCTTCATTTCTTTCATTTGAAAGTAATTATAGGGAGACAGTCAACTACTTGATCTCTTACCATTTAGTTTAAGAACCTAATTAGTTTAGAATAAATTTCAGAACACTGTACCAAACTCAAAGTAGAAGGCTAACACTGTGTTTCAGTTTACAAAGGTGGAGGGCATTTTCTCGAGGATAAGTGAAGATAAGAGAAAGAGAGGGGACCCAGAAATGATCCTGTGGGCCAGAGAGAGTAGTGAGCAGAGTCCCTTTTGTCTTTGGCTGTTCACTCTCCTATCATCCTCTCTTCACAAGTGCAGTAGAGTCGGCATTAAAGGGCCTTCTGGGAACGTAAAATTCAAGGGCGGTGAAACGGAGACATATTTCTTCTGCCCCTGCCCAACCCCTCCTCCTTCAGACAGGTGACTATCAGCAAGCTTATGGTAGGCCAGATGGGGCCAGAGATGCGCTGGCAAACATTGTTTCAAGATGAAGGAGAGGAAAACAAGGAGGCTGACATGTAACATATCAAAGACTATCCAGGCACCGGGAAGTTGAACATGCATCTCAGGGCAACCCACCTCTTTAAAGATGCAAATTGCAGTCAAACACAGAAAACAGTAGGGTTCTGTTTATCCTTTCACAAAGGGTGCAAACTGCTAATCAGGCTCCATTGCTGGGCTGGCCACTTTGTTTATCAATAAACAGGAAGACAGTTAGACTGTAATTTTCTTGCCTAGCACTGGTAGCCAAAAGGAAATGCTGGCAGCTTGGTAGTACTGAGTTCCAGTTGCATCAAAACCCAATTATTATTGTAATAATGTATGAGTGTTTGCAAGTTGCACAGGCGTGCTACACATGTCCCCAGAATCATGTGAAACATATTGGCAGAGAACGAGCTTGGTGATACATGGACTAAGGGGAGCTGTCAAAATAGGCCGGTCCTCCAAGGGCTCAGCTGCGGAGTGCTGTTTAAAAACACACACACGCTGGAGTTAGCGTGGCAGATATGGACGTCTTCTACATGTAAGACAACACAACAAAAACATGGTTTGACGAATATCAAATGACACATAGGCTGGCTCTGAAGTGGGAAATTGGATTGGAATATGCTATAATTGCCACCTCAAGCTCTGTTACCACAGACACTTGTACACTCTTTTAAAGAGATGTTCAAAGCTACTTTCATGTCAGTGGAGCTCCCTGCCCAAGATACTGTAAAATTCCAAATCTCAAATATAGTGCAAGATTTCAAATCTAACATGCAATAAACTTTAATCATACATGGGTTTAGGCATTCCAATTGCCCAAATCGTGACCTTAGATGTTTGTTTCATTTTGTCTGTATAGATGCTGTTTAAGAAATTAAGAGGGGACCTCCCTGGTGATCCAGTGGTTAAGAATCTGCCTCACAATGCAGGAGATGCGGGTTCAATCCCCGGTCTGGGAACCAAGATCCCACACTTTGTGGAGCTACTACTGAGCCCAAGCACCGTAACTGCTGCAGGAAGGGGGACCCCTTCCAGGGCCCGAAACTAGGCACTTGTCTAACACTCGGAAATGAACTGTCCGAGGAGACACATGTGCTGACAAAGCAAGAGATTTTATTGGGAAAGGGCACCGGGTGGAGAGCAGCAGGGTAAGGGGACCCAGGAGAACTGCTCTCTCACATGGCTTGCAGTCTCGGGTTTTATGGTGATGGAATTAGTTTCCAGGTTGTCTTTAGCCAATCATTGTGATTCAGAGTTCTTCCTGGTGGTGCACGCCAGAGAGATGGATGCCAGAGAGAAGGATTCTGGGAGGTGGTTGGACAGGTGGTATCTCCTTTTGACCTTTCCTGAACTCTTCTGCTTGGTGGAGGCTTATTAGTTCCCTGTTCCTTACCAGGATCTCCTGTCGTAAAACAACTCATGCAAATGGTTACTATGGTGCCTGACCAGGGTGTGCAGTTTCCATCAGCGAGCTTCCCCTAACACAACTAGAGAGTTCATGCACCACAGTGAAAGATCCTGCGTGATGCAACAAAGACCCTGCCTGCCACAAGCACAACCAGATGCGCTGGTCTTAAAGGAAGAAGGAAATAACTTAAGATACACTTAATTAAAGAAAGAAAGAAATTAAGATACAATCCAAGGTCCACAAAGCTCGCAAGACAGGGCATGTCAAATATAAAGTACAAAGGAACTCTAAGTCCCGTAACAATGCTTCTACTAATGTTGAAATACTAATGATACAAGGGTTAATAACAGTTACTATTCTATTGATCACATGTAACTCACTTATTCTTGAAATACTTGCTGAGCACTTGCTACATGCCAGGCTCTCTGGTAAGCTGGGGGGGCTGTCTCTTATACACATCTCTACCAAACAGACTTCTACAACAGCTATAAAATCTAATTTAATCCCTACTGGCATGAACGAAAGAGCTGAGGTACAATTTGTGTATAACTCCACTTAACACCCTACAACCTCCAATAAATATGTAACATTGCTTTTGAAGTTATAAAAGGAAACTGTTCAGTGGGATAACGGGAGTCTCGTGGGTCCAATCATGTAATATCTCTAAGGCAGAACAAATGTTGTTTACATATGGTGAGGATTATGGGGAAAGTTTATTTAAACAGATTAATCCATGTTTACATGTATTAATGCTCCCTTTTCCAACCATTACATGAAGGGGTGATGACTATTATAACAGGGCCTGTGAGCCACTCACTCGTATATGCACCTAAGCATATACTGCTCTGCCTGGCTCTCCAAGGTGACAACCCACAGCTACCTACCCTGGCAACCTGAGGCAGGGAGCCGCGCCTCAGTCCTGGCAGGGCGATACTCATGACAATGTGGCAGGTTCTCTGTGGCTCTGTTCACAGCTCTCACTAGCAGGTACAGTGACCAACGTGCATCACAGGGCAAGAGCTGACTGGCTTCCTCACTCCTGAGCTGTGTGCCTTTGGCTAAGTTTGTTAATCTCTCTGTACTTCACCATCCTTGTCATCAATGAGGATAATAACAACACTTCTTTCACCGAGTTTCTGAGAGCATGAAATAAGTTATTCCATGCAAAGCAGTTAAGGACAGTGCTGGCACACAGAGAATGCCACGTATCCGGTGCACGCATCCTCAGTCACTAGGTCACGTCTGACTTCTGTAACCCCTGAACCCCACCAGGCTCCTCTGTCCATGGGATTCTCCAGGCAAGAATACTGGAGAGTGGGTTGCCATTGCCTCCTCCAAGGGATCTTCCCAACCTAGGGATTAAACCCACGTCTCCTGCATCTCCTGCATTGGCATGTAGATTCTTTTACCACCAAACCACCTGCAAAGTCCATATGTACTCAGTAAATGTTCTCTTTCACTGAGCTGTGCTCAGATGTTCAGTTGTGTCCAGTTCTTTGTGACCCCATGGACCATAGCCTGACAGTTTCCTTTGTCCATGGGATTCTCCCAGCAAGAATATTGGTGTGGGTTGCCATATACTTCTCCAGGGGATCTTCCGGAGCCAGGGACTGAACCTGCGCCTCTTACATCCTTTGCACTGGCAGGCAGATTCTTCACCATTAGCGCCACTCTTTCTCTGCTGCTAAGTCGCTTCAGTCGTGTCCGACTCTGTGCGACCCCAGAGATGGCAGCCCACCAGGCTCCCCCGTCCCTGGGATTCTCCAGGCAAGAACACTGGAGTGGGTTGCCATTTCCTTCTCCAATGCATGAAAGTGAAAAGTGAAAGTGAAGTCGCTCAGTTGTGCCTGACTCTTAGCGACTCCATGGACTGCAACTCTTTCTCTAATACCGTTCTAAAACCATCTTCAGCACCTTGGTCAGCTCCAAGAGGCCTGGTCTTCCTTATCAGAGCAGAGCTAGAAAGAATCATTGTGGTGAATTGCCTTTTGGCCCAGGAACGGCCAAAGCTGAAAACATCTATGCAGTATGTCTCCAAGGGGGATATGGAAAACCCCGTCATGGCTCAGTCGAGAGCGGCGTGACTGGTCTGACCAGAGCCAGCTCTTGATCTGGTCCCCCTTAACCCTCTTAAGACGCCAAACCTGGGTTCTTCATACCCACTTCAAGCTCCCTGTACTCTCACAGCCTATTTGGAATAGACTTTTTTTTTTTTTGCACATTTATTGACACTGTCTACTTTGCCTTCTCCCAAGCATTTATCCATCCACAACTCTAGGGAAGAGAAGCTCTTGACATCCCCTGTGCTCTGACACCTGCACCAGGCGGGTCAGACCTTCAGCGTTCCCCTGCTGCTAGGGAAGGGGCGTTAGATGGTGTGGATAAAAGGCTAGTGGAACAGCCTCTTGGTGCTCAAGCCTCGCTTTGCTCTTCTATGACGTACTGAGAAAACTTGAGGAGTCTGACAAAAGCCCATGTTGATCTCAGGCCAGCCTCCTGGCTCATCTTCCTCTCTTGACTTTTTGCTCTTCTGACCAATGTCTAGGGAGTTCTTTTTGGCCTTGTTATCTGGAGCCAATTAATACTTCGCCCAAGAATATGCTGCTGTTTAGACTAGATCTGGCCGAGAATTCAGACTCAAGTGCTAACTTTTGGAGGTTAATTTTTCATCAGTGAACAGCGAGCACAGTCACATCAGTGGGAAAAAAAAAAACTGTAAAAACATATCCAAAACAGACAGCATATCTTCAGTAGAAGGCATCCTTGAGTTAATTCACAACTTGACATTTGCTCCCGACTAATGTGAAGAGTTGACTCATTGGAAAAAGACTCTGATGCTGGGAGGGATTGGGGGCAGGAGGAGAAGGGGACGACAGAGGATGAGATGGCTGGATGGCATCATGGACTCGATGGACGTGAATCTGAGTGAACTCCGAGAGATGGTAATGAACAAGGAGGCCTGGCGTGCTGCGATTCATGGGGTTGCAAAGAGTCGGACATGACTGAGCGACTGAACTGAACTGAATCCATACTTTTCTAAACTACAGAGCTGGTATAGAATAAAAATTAAACTATGACCACCCTGGGAAGTTCCAATATACTTATATCTGGCTTTTATTGAAGTACAGTTGGTTTACAATGTTGTATTAATTTTTGCTGTATAGAAAAGTTACTCAGTTAAACATATACATACTTTTTCATATTCTTTCCCATTCTAGTGTATAACAGGATACTGAATATAGTTTCCTGTGTTATACAGTTGGTGTCATTTAGTCTTATCTGACTCTTTGTGACCCCAGGGATTGTAGCCCATCACGTTCCTCCGTTCATGGGATTTCCCAGGCAAAATACTACAACAGGTTTCCATTTCCTTTTCTAAGGGATCGTCCAGATATAGGGATCAGCCCAAGTCTCCTGCATCAGCAGGCAGGATTCTTTACTGGTGAGCCACCAAGGAAGAGCCATGCTAAACAGTAGGACCTTGTTATTTATCCTTCCTATATATACTAGTTTGCAGCTGCTAATTCAGGCTCCTCTCGGCCGCCACCCCTGACCTCCGGCCCCGGGTAGCTCCTCTCAGCCGCGCTCGCTCCTGTACCATTGCAGCTGCTGTGCTCGTGCGCCATTGCAGCCACTGCACTGGAAAAGGTCAGTTTTCATCCCAATCTCAAAGGAAGGCAATGCCAAAGAATGATAAAACTACCGTACAATTGTACTCATCTCACATGCTGGTAAAGTAATGCTTAAAATTCTCCAAGCCAGGCTTCAGCAATATGTGAACTGTGAACTTCCAGATGTTCAAGCTGGTTTTAGAAAAGGCAGAAGAACTAGAGATCAAATTGCCAACATCCGATGGATCATCAAAAAAGCAAGAGAGTTCCAGAAAAACATCTATTTCTGCTTTATTGACAATGCCAAAGCCTTTGACTGTGTGGAAAATTCTGAAACAGATGGGCATACCAGACCACCCGACCTGCCTCTTGACAAACCTGTATGCAGGTCAGGAAGCAACCGTTAGAACTGGACATGGAACAATGGACTGGTTCCAAATAGAAAAGGAGTGTGTCAAGGCTGTATATTGTCACCCTGCTTATTTAACTTATATGCAGAGTACATCATGAGAAATACGGACACAACTAAGCGACTGAACTGAATTCAGGCTCTCAATCCTTCCCTCCCCCGCCCTCTCCTCCCTGGCGCTCTATGCCTGTGAATCTCTTTGTGTTTCATAGGTACATTCATTTGTGTCATATTTTAGATTTCATATATAAGTGATATCATATGGTATTTGCCTGCCTTTCTGACTTACTTTCCAAAGCATGATAATCTCTTGGTCTATCCATGTTGCTGTAAATGGCATTATTTCATTCTTTTTTATGGCTGAGTAATATTCTATTATATATATAGATAGATAGATAGGTACATATATAGATACATACATACATATTTGGAATCAGTCTGTTTTTTCGTGTCTGGTTCTAACTGTTGCCTCTTGACCCACATACAGGTTTCTCACAAGGCTGTAAGGTGGTCTGGTATTCCCATCTCTTTAAGAATTTTTCACGGTTTGTAGTCAGTGAAGCATGTTTTTCTGGAATTCTCTTGCTTTTCCTATGATCCAGAGGATGTTGGCAATTTGATCTCTGGTTCCTCTGCCTTTTCTAAATCCAGCTTGAACATCTGGACATTCTCGGTTCACATATTGTTGAAGCCTAGCTTGGAAAATTTTGAGCATTACTTTGCTAGTTGTCTGAGGAACCTCCACATTCTTTTCCATAGTGACTGTGCCAACTTACCTTCCCACCAGCAGTGTAAGAAGTTCCCTTTTCTCCATACCCTCTCCAGCCTTTATTATTTGTAAACTTTTAAAGGTGGCCATCCTGACTGGTGTGAGGTGGTACCTTGCTATGGTTTTGATTTTCATGTCTCTGATAAGCAGCAATGATGAGCACCTTTTCATGTGCCTACTGACCATCTGTATGGACGTCTTCTTTGGAGAAATGTCTATTTAGGTCTTCTGTCCATTTTTCGATTGGGTTGTTTGCTATTAAGTGACTTGAACTGTTTGTATATTTTGGAAATTAAGCTGTTGTTGGTCACATCATTTGCAAATATTTTCTCCCAGTCATGGTTTCCTTTGCTGTCCAGAAGCCTGTAAGTTTGGTTAGGTTTCATTTGTTTACTTTTTATTTCTATTGCCTTGGGAGACTGACCTAAGAAAACACTGGTACAATTTATGTCAGAGGATATTTTGCCTGTGTTCTCTTCTAGGAGTTTTATGGTGTCATGTCTTAAGTTTAAGTCCTTAAGCCATTTTGAACTTATTCTTGTGTATGTTGTGAGGGTGTGTTCTAACTTCATCGATTCACCCTCAGCTGTCCAACTTTTCCAGTACTGTTTGCTGAAGAGAATGTCTTTTCCTTTTGTATGTTCTTGCCTCCTTTGTCAATGATTAATTATCCACAGGTGTATAGGGATATTATTTCTTGTCTAAATCAGAATTTTAAATTCTGCCTTAAAATATACCCACTAATTCATTACTGAAAACATAGTGGTATTTAATACTTTGATATGACCTGCTATTGTTGTTCAGTTGCCCAGTCATGTCCAACTCTTTGCAACCCCATAGACTGCAGCATGCCTGGCTTCGTTGTCCTCATCATCTCCCAGAGTTTGCCCAAGTTCATGTCCATTGCATCAAGGATGCCATTCAACCATCTCATCCTCTGATGCCCTCTTCTCCTTCTGCCCTCAATCTTTCCCAGCATCAGAGACTTTTCCAATGAGTCAGCTGTTTGCATCAGATGACCAAACCACTGGAGTGGCAGCTTTTGCATCAGTCCTTCCAACGAGTATTCAGGTGATATGACCTGTGGCCACCTTAATAAGCGAACCTGGACAAAACACAGTTCTTTGGAATCAAGTACTTGCACTGCAGGATTTCTAGCTGTGTCTGCTTTCCGCCTGTGTCCCGGTATTCTGGTGGCGGCTTTGTGCGCTTGGTTCTTTGGTCACTGAGATTTAGCAGACTGAAACATCTTGGGCTTATTTTGTGAAACCCACCTGTGTTCCCTTGATTAAAAAGAACAGACTTCAACTGGTAACCAAAGTTGGAATAAATAAGCCGACTGGTACTGGTTTTCACTCCAGTCTCCAAGCTATTTCTCACTTCATTTCAGAGGAAATGGCTACAGTTTCGACTTTGATCAAGTTTGGTTTATTTAAGCTAAGTTCCTTTCTTTCAACCTTAATTTCAGACCTGGGCTTCCCATAGTCAGGTATATATGTTATAGACACTCCATGTTACTTAATTAGATTCTTATAAATTGCTGGAAAAGATATAACCAGCAACTTGAAGCCTGTATCTCTTTGTATAAAGAGATTTTGCTGAGCTTATGAAATGGAAATTGCTGACTATTAAGACTGTAATAAAGGTATTTGAATCCTTGCACTAAGAAGATGCCCAGTCTGAAGAATAAAACAATGGGAGTGGGGGAGGGGGGCGGTGAGTTTTTGTTGTTGCTGTTTTACCAATTACTCCACAAAAGGAAAAGACTACTTAAGGGTACAAAGAGATTAATAAAAGACTGGAAATATTTGACTGCTTTTATGAAAACTTGGATTGGTTTTCATATCAGAACCTTTAAGGATCAAAAAGACCTTGCAGAGTTCCTAAGCACATTTCATCTCTCCATACTGTTCCCAAAAGAGTCACAGACACCAAAATTCCTATTGAAGAATCTCCCAAGCTCTCAAGGCTTTTAATAAAAGCAAGGTACCCGGGAGAGGAACCTTCCCATCCTAATTTCACTCCCCTATTGAAGAGGTGTTGGCTCCCCACGCCCTGTATAAATTAAATCATTTACTGAATGTCAGTTAGCTTTCTCCCTGTTGGGACAACACACCTCCTCGCCACTCTACTATTTTATTTCAACCAAAGTAAAAGCATTGAAGTGTTTAAAATTTAACCCAGTCAATTTGTGTATGCATATAGTAAGTGTAAATGGGGGCTCAGTGTCTATGTTCCTATGTGTGAGAGCACACACACTTGCACAGGAGAGCCAAAAGAGAGAGCACAAATTAGAATACATAAGCTCAGGGAAGAAAAAATGATTAGAAAAAAAAAAGGCAATTAAAAGCTTTACAGAGGAACTCAGGGTTAACTGATTTAACGTGAAGAGTGTCAGGAACTCATATTTATATTATTCGAAGATTAAAGATAAGTCAACCACCTTGATTGACATTTGATATTGATATTTGTGCTTTGTTTTTGTTTTTTTGGCCAAGTGGCTTGTGAAATCTTAGCTCCCCGACCAGGGATGGAACCTGTGCCCCTTGCAGCGAAAGAGCAGGGTCTTAACTGCTGGACTCCCAGGGAAGTTCAACATTTCGTGTTTCTTAATGAGCAACTCATGATTGCTTCCCTGGTGGCTCAGACGGTAAAGAATCCACCCACAATGCAGGAGACCCAGGTTCGGTCCCTGGGTTTGGAAGATACCCTGGAGAAGGAAATGGCAACTCACTTCAGTATTCTTGTCTGGAAAATCCCATGGATGGAGGAGTCTGGTGGGCTACAGTTCACGGGGTTACAAAGAGTCAGACACGACTGAGTGACTAACACTTTCACTTTTCACACTTGCAAATGGGCTTCCCTGGTGCAGTGCTGGAGATGCAGCCGATGGAGTCACAAAGAGCAGACAGAGCTGAAGAGACGGAGCACGCACACACGCTCGCAAATGCGATGACTCCTGGGCTCTGCAGAGTCTGACAGGTAACACAGGAGTCCTGGTAAGACGCGCTCTCTCTGCAGAGTACTGAGAAAGCGGTTTATCGTGGGGAACTAAGGCGTACTCCCCTCATCTCTATGGTGCTACTTCCAACTGTCTCTCTACAACCACAATCCTTTAGGCCTTACATAGGTCCTTGTATCCAGGATGGATGGAGGGAAGCAATCAGATACTGTGGCCTAGGGCTTCCCTGGTGCTCCAGTGGTAAAGAATCCACCTGCCAGTGCTGGGGACGTGGGTTCAACCCCTGATTCTAGAAGAGCCCACACGCCGCAGAGCAACTAAGCCTGTGCACCACAGCTGCTAAGCCCGGAGCTCCGCAAGAAGGGACGACACCGCGACGAGAAGGCCCAGCACTGCAGCTGCAGAGCGGCCCAGTCACTGCAACCTAGAAAGCCTGTGCCCAGCAAGGAAGACCCGGCACAGCCAGGAAGAAGCAAGTCTTTACAACAGACAAAAGCAACAAAGAGCACGGCCCGGGCGGGGGGCCGGGCAGTGATCTTCTGGGGTTTCTGTAGCACTGATGGTTTCTTAGGAGGCAGATGGCTTCCCCTTGCTTTTCACAATCGACAAGATAGCCCTCCTGGCAGCCCAAGGGGCTCCGCGTGCAGAGCGGAGGGAGGGGAAGGGAGCTGCTTCTCCAGCCCCTCGCTGACCGTGGGCTCCCCTCCACTGCTAAGGGCACCCCTCCTCCGACACCCCAGCCCCAGCCGGGGCTGTCCTCCTGGTCTGTCTCCCAGAACTGACAACGGTGCTGTGCACGGGGCTTCTAGACCTTCCTCCACCCTTCTCTTACTCCTTTCTGTCAAGGACCCAGCACAGAGATGCAAAGTGAAAATCTACTGCTTAGCTGCTTGTGAAAGATAATTTTCTCTTTGTTTTCCTGAGGAAAAAAAAATAAGTAAGATCTTTCTAAGATAGCTGTGTCGAGCCCCCTAGTGTTAAGAAATCTGTGAAGGCGCTTGAAAGAAAAGGTGGTTATTCTGCTGTCCCTAGAGTCTTTTCTTTGTCTACCATAGTGGACAGAGAGGCTAAAAATAATAACAATAGCAAAACTGGCAAACTCTGTGACATTTAGAGCAAAAACTTACCTGTGCCAAAACATTACCCTGTGGGAGTCAGGAATCCAGAGCACAAACCAACACCAGCAACCCTCTGTATTCTAAGCAAGCATCAGTGACTTGAGCTGGTGCATCAGACTCTTGGCCAGGGTTGCAGCTCAGACAAATGCTCTGAGGTATTTATCCACCACTCATTCAGCACAGTATGTACCAGGCACTGTCCTGAGAAGCACTTCACAAGTACCCACCCACTTAATATAACTTTGAGGGGGTAGATACTATTGTTACCATTATTGCCTTCATTACACAGATGAGGAAACTGAGGCACAGAGAGACGGGCTAAAGTCCATTGTCCAAGGTCACACTGTTAGGACAAGCTGATGTCAGACTTCAGACACCAGAATCCAACAGTCTGGCTCCATAGTCCGTGTTCTTGACCATCAAGTTACTTAAAAGAGACACCTTAAGGAATATGCTAAATATCCATTCTCTTAAATCTTCTAAGCTTTATTATTTTAAAAATGACACTGCTGCTGCTTTAGAAAAGCAATATTTATCTAGCACTTGCAAATTTGCAAAACGCTTTTCTATTTGTGCCTCACAGCTGGCCCTGTGGTGGGTAGTACAGGATTCATTATTACCAATCTCATGGGACAGATAAAGAAACAGAGCCTCATGGATTACGGGACTCAAGTTCCCTGGATAAATAGTGTTGAAATTGGGACCTTTATGTGGGTCGTCTGTTGTCAAGCCCTCTACCCTTTCCAATGAACTGGGTTGTTGGTCTCAAATCAAGTTGCCCGTGAGTGACAGCCCAGATTTCACTAGCTCAGGTTCCCATAGAAAAGCCTTCCTCAAGTCACAACTCAGAGCTCCTCCTTTGGCTTCCTGAAGGATCCACGTAAGACCCTCATGATCCCACTCTCCAAATGTACTCCTGCTCTTTACAAATCAAATTAGGAAAAAATCAGATTGTACATAAGTCACTTCTGTCTTTCACAGGGAAACCTCCTCTCAGAAACTCCTAGAGGATGTCCTCACGCAAATGTACTCAGATATAAAAAGTCAGAAAACAGGATATCCATCCAACCCAGCTGAGAGGAGAAGGCAATTCCCAGGGTGGGAGAAGGGTGAGTTTGGGATTGCAGCTGTGCTATAGGCCTGAAGGACAGCTACTTAAGACCTGAGGGGATCAGAAGAGTCAAGGAGAGAGTTCTCCAAGAAGATGAAACTGAAAAAATACCAGATGCTTTTAAACATATTAAGAGGCGATTCAGACAATTAGGAAGAGGTGGGTTTTGCATTAGCAACAGTTGAATAGAAAAATAAACCAGGGGGAAAAAAGATAACTATGAACTCCAGGGAAAACAACAACTGGCAGAAAAGGAAAGGTGATCAGTTTATTACTACGTGACTCAACTCTGCTACTTTTTACACTGAACACCAATCTCATCAAAGTTACATAGAACTGTATTAGGACAACTGGAGGAAGGGAAAGGTTCACATGCAATGGAGACAGGGTGGTAGTGGGGTGAGAAATAGTTCCCATAGCATGGAGTCAATATCATGCCTGAAGTTGAAAAGATAATTCAAAAAGTGTATTGTTTAGAGACACGGGACCATGCAACTCTCTTTGTTCTCCTGTTTGCCATGGTGCCTGGTTGAGTAGGTACTCAATATTTACTGAGTGTTTCAATTGACACATTGAAACATTAAACAAATTTAAATATTTACTCGGCTAAAACAGCAGCCCAGGAGCCCTGCCTCTATCAATTTCACTCCTACTTTCTTGGCCTCACCCAGCGTCATGGAGATTCACCAGAAATCTCTGCATTACTTGGCTTCTTTTCACTGTGTCCCAGCAAGCAGTGGCTTAGACAGCCTTGTATCTCCTCGTATATTTAAGAAGGAAAAGGAGAAGATAAGAGGGGAGTGGAGATGGTCTTTTCATCATCCATGCTTGGAAGGTGAGCTGGTAGGCCATCCCTGACATGAAGGAGCTGCTTAAACACAAATTGGATTAACAGGACAGGATTAGAAACTGCTGGAAGGTATTATATACTTATAAACTGCTCTGCTGAAGTGCCTCTTGTTTTCATTACAAGCCCACACGCCACAGAACTAGTCAGATGAAATATGGAATTGGTCAGTCACTAAAAATAGAAATAAAATGAAACATATAAAATGAAGTGACTAAGCTTTAATAATGCCAAGAAAGTTGAATTAGGCAATAAGAGTTCAGTTTAGCCAAACCATAACTAGATCATTTGAAATGAGAGTTTTAACATGGTAACAAGTAAACATTAAAATGGTCTCTATCTCCTCCATCAAGAGGAATAATATTCAATAAGAAATATGATTAAAAGGTGACTTCAAGAAAGGAAAAAGAATAAGACTACATTAGAAGTTTCAGACTTATCTGGACATTTCAAATGAATTTAAGTCACCAGGTTTAAATGCACTAAAATCCTAAGAGCCTGGAAGAATTTGCAGATGTGAATACAGTGCTTCTGTCGGTAATCTTTGAGAAACTGCAGAGTATACAAAGGTGACAAAAGATAAAAAGAAGCCAAGGTACTACCTTCAGAGAAAGGAGGAAAAGATTATGTAATATGAGCTGTGTAATATCCCATCACGTCACAGCAAATAGATGGGGAAACGGTGTCAGACTTTTTTGGGGCTCCAAAATCACTGCAGATGGTGACTGCAGCCATGAAATTAAAAAACGCTTACTCCTTGGAAGGAAAGTTATGACCAACCTAGATAGCATATTAAAAAGCAGAGACATTACTTTGCCAACAAAGGTCCATCTAGTCAAGGCTATGGTTTTTCCAGTGGTCATGTATGATGTGAGAATTGGACTATAAAGATAGCTGAGCGCCAAACAATTGATGCTTCTGAACTGTGGTGTTGGAGAAGACTCTTGAGAATCCCTTGGACTGCAAGGAGGTCCAACCAGTCCATCCTAAAGGAGATCAGTCCTGGGATTTCTTTGGAAGGAATGATGCTAAAGCTGAAACTCCAATACTTTGGCCACCTGATGCGAAGAGCTGACTCACTGGAAAAGACCCTGATGCTGGGAGGGATTGGGGGCAGGAGGAGAAGGGGACAACAGAGGATGAGATGGCTGGATGGCATCTCCAACTTGATGGATGTGAGTCTGAGTGAACTCCGGGAGTCGGTGATGGACAGGGAGGCCTGGCGTGCTGCAATTCATGGGGTCACAAAGAGTCATGTATGACTGAGTGACTGAACTGAACTGAACTAAATATGCCAACAAGTGAACCTCAGGCTGATTCCTGGCAAAAACTCAGGAGGTTCAAATCTTGGTTCTGCCATCTATTGGCACTGTGTTCCTGGACCCTAGACAAAACTTTGATATAAGGAGTAAACAAGATAATTAAAATATTTATTACAGCACCTCTTACTTTCTCAGTACATGGTAGCTATTACCATTTTTCTATCTCCAGCACTTCAAAGTGAAGGCAGTAACGAGGAGGTAGTACTGACAAGGGTTCTTCAAGATCAAGTCTCATCTACTTAAACTCATTTTTTTTTAGAGAGATGGAGGTACAGGGAGAGAGAAGACATTGCTAGACAATGTAGATCAGAAAGGAGTCTTCATCTTGAAACGCATTAGGTAAAAATCTCTTGTCTATTCTTGTGAATAGATTGGATTTTAAGAGAATTAGGTGACTGAATAACCATCTTCACAGAACTCATTCATGAACCTGACCTCTCCATGCTTCAGCTTCCTCATACGTGCTGTTCTTAGTCACTCAGGCATGTTCAGCTCTTTGTGACCCCATGGACTATAGCCCATCAGGCTCCCCTGTCCATGGAATTCTGCAGGCAAGAGTACTGAAGTGGGTTGCCATTCTCTTCTCCAGGGGATCTTCCCGACCCAGGGACTGAACCTGACTCTCCTGTGTCTCCTGGATTGCAGGTAGATTCTTTACCTGCTGAGCCATTAGGGAAGCCTTCCTTATCTGTATATGGAGTATAATAATAGTAACTCAATGGGATGTTATGCAAATTGAAACCTTTAGAACAATGCTTAGCATTTAGTCACCACTATGAGCACCGAAGAATTGATGCTTTTGAACTGTGGTGTTGGAGAAGACTCTTGAGAGTCCCTTGGACTGCAAGGAGATCCAGTCAGTCCATTCTGAAGGAGATCAGCCCTGGGATTTCTTTAGAAGGAATGATGCTGAAGCTGAAGCTACAGTACTTTGGCCACCTAATGTGAAGAGTTGTCTCATTGGAGAAGACTCTGATGCTGGGAGGGATTAGGGGCAGGAGGAGAAGGGGACGACCGAGGATGAGATGGCTGGATGGCATTGCGGACTCGATGGACGTGAGTCTGAGTGAACTCCAGGAGATGGTGATGAACAGGGAGGCCTGGCGTGCTGCGATTCATGGGGTCGCAAAGAGTTGGACACGACTGAGCGACTGAACTGAACTGAACTGATATAAATGTCTGTTAAGGGACTTCCCTGGTGGTCCATGGCTAAGGCCCTGCACTTCCAGTGCAGGGGATATGGGTTCAATCCCTGGTCAGGAAAATAAGACTTCCCATTCTGCCTGGTGTGGCAAAAAAAAAAAAAAAAAAAAAGTTAAATAAGAAGTTTCTAGCGGCATGTTTGCATAACACTTGGCTCCAACCTCTTCAACATCTCTATCAGAAACTTGTCAAATTTTTGTACAGTGTGCTGGTCAGGTTCTCAGATAACATAAATGTTGGATGAGGAGATCAAAATCCAAAACGACATTGACAGGCTGGGGCTGAGAAATGAAATATATGAGATAAAATTAAGCCTGGGTAGAAATTTTAAGGGAAAAAACGTGTTTTACAAGTACTGGTCTGGCTTGCCAGAACTCTCTGTGGATAAGAAAAGGAAATTTGGTTGACTCCAAGTTCAGCGTGTGTATAACAGTGTGTCTGGCAGTTGACACAAATTTTAGGTGCACTGAGAACTGCAGTGTTCTGACTGTCTGGACATCTTCACCAAGACAGTGGGCGCAATTTGCCCACCCTGAACTCTTCTCCCCCCGCCCCTCCTTAGGTTCCTCCTAAATGGTGGCTCCAGGTATTAGGATGCGCTTCAGAACGCAGATTAACAGTAGGCAAACATGAGGCAGGAATGAACCGTATTTCCAACTCATCTGGGTAGCAGGAAACATCCTTGGGTAGGAATGGGAAGAGAGCCTCAAGGTTTGTGAAGAAATATAATTAGACGTTTATCAGAGCACCGAATGGCTCACTGTGCTACATGCTAAAATAAATTCCCCTCTAATCATGATTACTACAGGATTTATCTAATCTATTTCCTATAGGAAATCAAACTACTCGAGGGCATTTTATCAAACTTATTCCTTGTTATAATCCCTGTCCTTGACAAAAGAAGATTTTTGTCATCCCATGGTACAGATTGGCAAAGAAGTAGAGTGAATTGCCCTGGGTCACAAAGAACTAGAATTACAATTGGGTATCTAATCTTAGAGTGGCTATGTGAGTTCTGGAAGGGAGAATGCTGGAATCATATTACATCCTTCAAGAAAAGCCCTATTTACCTTAATCTGTGGAAGAAAGAAGATTTAACTGTATTTTCCTTGGTGCATGCCAAAGATGTTGGGTAGACGCTTTAGATTCCACATGTTTATTCTAATCCTTTACCATGTACTTGTAAAGCCTTGGTGTCACCATTAGAAAGATGCTGGAAACTAACTTAAAAGAAAATAAGAATCTCCAGGGAAAGCAATTAATCACAAAAGTTGTATAGGACAAGCATGCTATTTCAGATCACCAAGGAAAAGAATCTATCCACATAGATAAAACTTGAGATGGCCAGCTCCTTTGCAACTCCAGCTCCACAGTCTATTCCCAGCCCAACCTCACTGTCGAGGGACTGGACAGAGGAAGGTCGAGGGGAAACATGTTTTTAATTTAAAAAGTGCCAACATCAGTTATTATAATGATTTATGTATTTTACCCAATTATTTGAACAAATCTGTGTTCATTATAAAAACCTAGAAAATGAAGATAAGCAAACCAAAATGAAACAAAAGGCATTCATCATGTTACCAGCCAGCAAGAACCTTTTGTATCTGTTTACAAACTGGGTACTTTTTAGACGCATTTCTCTCATCAGGCCATGAGAAAACCAGCTAGAAGCTGCAAGTTTGAAGTTCTGTGTGTAGTCTCCCTTTAATTATGGAGGGAAAACAGTGACTTATCCATTGAAGACTATTTGTTATTGGCACTTGTCCCGGAAAAGATAAGGTCATTCACTACACTTTTTACCTGGCATTAAAAAGAAATAAATTCCTAATTTCATCTTATTGATCTGAAAAATTCATACCATGAGTCTAGGATTAACTGATTTACTTAAACCAGCAAATATCATAGCCGAAACAGATTAAGAATCGAATTCTCTTTCTTTTTAAGCATATATCCTTTATACACACACACATAATCATATATACTGAAGGTCACAGTTTTAAATATATTTTGGCTGGATTCCTCCTGTCTCTTGGAGAAAAGAACCATACACATTCAGAACCCATACAAGCGCTGGTCAGGAACATATTGCAGGCTGATACATTGTTCTTAGTTGCTCAGTTGTGTTCGACTCTTTGGAACCTCTAAGACTGTAGCCCACCAGGCTCCTCTGTCCATGGGATTCTCCAGACAAGAATACAGGAGTGGATTGCCATTTCCTTCCCCAGGGGATCTTCGTGACCCAGGGCTCAAACCTGGGCCTTCTGCATTGCAGGCAGATTCTTTAACGTCTGACCCACCAGGGAAGCCCATGAGTATAGTAGTAATCAGCACACAGTGAATATGGTAGACACTTTCCAAATAGTGAGCAATGCTACCAAATTTCAATGCATTTCTTTTTCCCACCGTAAGGAAAAATCATGCCGTTACCTTTTTGTTCACAGCTACACCATCCTCACAGTCGAGCACCGCACAGTCTACATTCAGGGAGGGAATCTTGTTTATCTTCTTTTCATCATTGCCAGGTACGTAGAGCACGGCCCTCCGGGGGATGTACTTGTGGCTGGGTGAGGAACTGCATCCAAGCCTGGACACGTCAGCTGCCAGGGAAGATTTCCTGCAGGAAACATAATTCGAGTTAGTCCAGAATAGAATTTACTCACAGACTTTTGAAAGATGTTATTTAAATGCAAAATTAAAAGAGAAAACATGGATAATTTTTTAGAATTACCGCAGAACACAATCACACATAACAACTAGGAAAATAATAATAGAAATAACCAAGAAACAGAATGTCATTTTGGCTGAGGTCTAAAAAATATGACACTGTTTACTGACACAACTTGCTGAGAAAAGAAGGAGGGTGTACCTATCTCTTGTCGGAAAAACCTTTCCAGCATTAATATACTGTCCGGGTAGCATCCATGGAGGAAAAGTAAGCAAATTTATATCCAAAAGCTTGCAAAGAGTAAAACTACTACAGTTATGTGAAAGTAAAAAGCAGAAAATAAACAATCTAGGGATGTCCCTGGTAGTCCAGTGGCTAAGACTCCATGATCCCAATGCCGGGGGCCTGGGTTCCATCCCTTGTCAGGGAACTAGATCCCACATGTCGTAAAGAGAATAATCCCACAGCCCACAACAAAAACTGAAAATCCCAAGAGTGGCAAGTAAGACCTGGAACTGCCAAAATAAATAAATGTTTTTAAAAAGGAGAAAGAAAGTAAACTATACATGTAAGCAAAATCTATGGCTCTCTCCCTGATTGTGAATCTTTTTAAGTAGACAAGTGATTTGCATTCAATTTTAACAATAAAGAGGAATAGCTATTTCTTAAGTCAGTAGAAAGGTGAATAAGAAAAGACCATTACTAATAATAGCTCTATAATTATGGTCAACTTGACTGCTGAAAAGCTCAGATTCTTCATGTGTAAAAGGAATACTCATGTTGCAGTTCGTTGAGAAAATTAAGTTACGGGAAATAATGTACAAGAAGTGATCAGTTAGAGCCCGGGAGTTATCAGCTTGATATAGTTGTGGGTGTGGCAGGCAGGGAGGCCATTGCTACTGCTCTTCCTGGAGACACTCCAGCTCCAGCAGCCTGCCTGCTTGGAAATTCTGCTCTCTCCTCGCTTCTCCTACGGTACTAAGTTTAACGGAAATGAGAGGCGTTCGCTGAAAGCTCCTGTAGCTCACTGCAGCCCTCGCCCCTAACCTGGTCTGGGTTTGGTCCTGTGGACAAACCATGTTTTAGCCCATAATACACAGCAAGGGAAGATGAAATCAGCTCTCACCAAGACCAGTTAGATCATTTGAGGTACCCTGTGTAAAGGGCTTTCCTGGTGGCTCAGTGGTAAAGAATCCACATGCCAATGCAAGAGGCCTGGGTCAGGAAGATCCCCTGGAGAAGGAAACAGCAACCCACTAAGTATTCTCACCTGGGAAATTCCATGGACAGAGAAGACTAGCAGGCTACAGCCCATAGGGTCACAAAAGCAACTAACAACAAGAATCCTGTGTAAAATGAAAATGCAGAGCCCTTGTTCAAAATGTATGTGGAGTTTCAAGACGGAAACAGAACATCACACGAAGCACCAGACCCTTCTAAGCATAGGGCCTCTGTGGCCACGCAGGTCACACACCCACGAAACTAGCCCTGCTCCTAAGAGATGGAGCTATACGTCATGAAAATCCTGGTCAAGCAAAGGTTAAAGCCCCAGCAAACGTGGGATCACCCTAATGTGCTACCCCCCAGGGTAAACAGCATCATCCTTTTAAAAGTATGTCAGCTATACTCTCTGTGAAAGCTATTGACATTTGGTAGTTATCTGAAGTTAATCCCATCAAATATTTCATACAGTTGCAACATTTTGCCATATTAGTGTAGCTTCTGACAATGTATACCAAGAAAAATGAGAATCTTCTTGGTGGCCCATCAATTTCGTGAGGGCCCCCTTATTTGCTTTTTTAGCAGATCTTAATAAAACTTGAGTCTAAGTCTTATTTTTCTACAACATAAGCATTGTGCTATGTGAGGTATGGTGACAAATAGATGGATTTTAAAAGTGTATGTGTATTACAAGAAAAATTGATGCTTTTGAACTGTGTTGTTGGAGAAGACTCTTGGGAGTCCCTTGGATTGCAAGGAGATCAAACCAGTCAATCCTAAAGGAAATCAACCCTGAATATCCATTGGAAGGACTGATGCTGTAGCTCCAATACTTTGGCCACCTGATGCAAAGAGCTGACTCATTGGAAAAGACCCTGATGCTGGGACAGATGGAGGGCAGGAGAAAGGGGTGACAGAGGATGAAATGGTTGCATGGCATCATCAACTCTCTGGACACAAGTGTAAGCAAACTCCGGGCGATAGTGAAGGACAGGGAAGCCTGGCATGTTGCAGTCCATGGATCACAAAGAGTTGGATATGACTGAGCGACTAAACAACAACGAAATTACAAGACATTTTACTTAATATTTGATAAATATATTTGATATAGATATTTGATATATCTAGATATATCTAGTATATTTAATATAAAATACCCAAAGAAAGGTAATGCTAAAGAATGCTCAAAATACCACACAATTGCACTCATCTCACATGCTAGTAAAGTAATGCTCAAAATTCTCCAAGCCAGGCTTCAGCAATACGGGAACCGTGAACTTCCTGATGTTCAAGCTGGTTTTAGAAAAGGCAGAGGAACCGGAGATCAAATTGCCAACATCTGCTGGATCATTGAAAAAGCAAGAGAGTTTCAGAAAAACATCTATTTCTGCTTTATTGCCTATGCCAAAGCCTTTTATTGTGCGGATCACAATAAACTATGGAAAATTTTTCAAGAGATGGGAATACCAGACCACCTAACTTGCCTCCTGAGAAATCTGTATGCAGGCCAGGAAGCAATAGTTAGAACTGGACATGGAAAAACAGACTGGTTCCAAATAGGAAAAGGAGTACGTCAAGGCTGTCTATTATCACCCTGCTTATTTAACTTATATGCAGAGTACATCATGAGAAACGCTGGGCTGGAAGAAACACAAGCTGGAATCAAGATTGCTGCGAGAAATATCAATAACCTCAGATATGCAGATGACACCACCCTTATGGCAGAAAGTGAAGAGAAACTAAAAAGCCTCTTGATGAAAGTAAAAGAGAGTGAAAAAGTTGGCTTAAAGCTCAACAATCAGAAAACAAAGATCATGGCATCTGGTCCCATCACTTCATGGGAAATAGATGGGGAAACAGTGGAAACAGTGTCAGACTTTATTTTTCGGGGGCTCCAAAATCACTGCAGATGGTGACTGCAGCCATGAAATTAAAAGATACTTACTCCTTGGAAGAAAAGTTATGACCAACCTAGATAGCATGTTCAAAAGTAGAGACATTACTTTGCCGACTAAGGTCCGTCTAGTCAAGGCTATGGTTTTTCCAGTCGTCATGTATGGATGTGAGAGTTGGACTGTGAAGAAGGCTGAGCGCCGAAGAATTGATGCTTTTGAACTGTGGTGTTGGAGAAGACTCTTGAGAGTCCCCTGGACTGCAAGGAGATCCAACCAGTCCATTCTGAAGGAGATCAACCCTGGGATTTCTTTGGAAGGAATGATGGTAAAGCTGAAACTCCAGTACTTTGGCCACCTGATGCGAAGAGTTGACTCATTGGAAAAGACTTTGATGCTGGGAGAGACTGGGGGCAGGAGGAAAAGGGGACGACCGAGGATGATGGCTGGATGGCATCACTGACTTAATGGGTTTGAGTCTGAGTGAACTCTGGGAGTTGGTGATGGACAGGGAGGCCTGGCGTCCTGTGATTCATGGGGTCGCAGAGTCGGACATGACTAAGCGACTGAACTGAACTGATACCAGATAACTGAAGAATTCTAAAAGTATCCATCATCATTTCATATTGATTGACATATCTGGTTATCTTTAAAAAGAAAAGATATAATCAATAGCAACAACCATGTTTTACTTATTCATACTGGAAACCAGAATTTGCAGCATGTACATTTCCTTTAAAATGGCAAAAAATGCAATCAAAAGAGATAAATTTTTATTTACCAGGAAATTCTTAGGGCAGTTCTCATGAGGATTTATTGTAATTGCATGCATAATAACCAAAGAGATCTTCATTTCATGAAAACAGATTTCCTCCGTGTGAAATAGCTTCTGACTGCCACTGCGGATTCAGTCACTGTGGTCTCCAAGCCATACCACCTGAATGTAAAAGCCTGAGCCACACAGACGTGGCTGACAGGTCACACCACCATCATGTGGCAAACATCCTTAGGGTAAATCATTCTTAGGATGTTCATATGATGTATAATTTTTAAAATAGATAACCATTTTTAAGTCTTCTGCTACTGCTCAAGGTGTTTCTGCTTGTTTCCCAGATAAAGACTCCTATGGCCACTGAAATGTTTTCATCTTATCCTTGCTCAAACACTGTCAACAGCTCCCCATTACCTACAGGATTCAGCTCAGTCTCAGCTGACAACGCTTTTCTGAATTTACATCCCAAGCTGCAACTGTCTACCCTAGGAAAATTAGGTTATGCCTGTCTCCACAAAATGCTGTATCATTTCCATTGTACCTGTTTTTCTGCTGGAAGTTTATTTGAAACTTATGGATCCTTCCAGCTTAGCTCAGGGTCCACCTGACTGTGGAGCCTTTTCTGACCGTTCATTTTGAAACTCTCGCAAGTTTAAAAACAGCATTTATCATTGGTAACCAAACCAGAATCAGCAAAGGACTGGCTCTGTCATCATGGCTGAAGTTAATCAAGAGGATCAAGAGACACGTGCTTTCTGGAAAGCCAATGGATGCTATAAACCAAGAGACTTAAAAAAGCTTCCTGATTCAGATCCAGTAATTTCAAGTAACTCAACCCAATTCCTTCTGGGAATTGCTGTAGGTTAAATTCTTGTGTCCCTCACTCCAAAATTCACCTGTTGAAACGTAATCCCCAAAATGATGGAGCGGAGGAGCATTTGGGAGGTGATTAGTCACGAAGGAGAGAACATAGGTGATTAGTGCCCTTATAAGAGAGACACCAGAAAGCTCCCAAGCTGGCTCTGCCATGAGAGGACACAGTGAAAAGACTGCCATCTATGAACCAGGAAGTGCATTCTTGTCAGACACTGACTCTTCCAGAGCATTGAACTGGGACTACCCAGCTCTAGAACTGTGAGAAATAAATTTCTATTGCTTATAAGCCACCCAGTCCATGGCAATTTGTTACAGCAGCCCAAATGAATTAAGGCAAATTTATTTTTAGAAATGATCAGAAATAAAACTAGATACATATAATATTAAGAACTGAAAACAATCTTTAGGTCCGTCAGCAGGATAAATTATAATACCTACAACCAATGACATTTTAATGCCATCATTAAAAAGTGTGTTAAAAACAGTTAATGTTATATGAAGATTGTTCTTTTTTATAAACAGAAAATATAACATTATATATGCAATAACATTTCAACTTTATAAAAAATGCAAAGACAAATATCTAAAAGGAAGTACATCAAAATGTTCTTAGGGATGCCTCTGAACTACAGAGTCTGGGATTAAGATTTCTCTGCTTCTACACTCTTTTCCTATTTTGCACATGTAAAGCATCACTTTATTTTTCTTACACAAATTTATCTTCTTAGGTCTTTATTTACTCTTGGCTGCGCTGGGTTTGGCTGATCTTCACGGGCTTTCTCTAGTGGTGGTGAGCAGGGGCTACTCTCCAGCTGCAGCGCGTGGGCTCCTCGTTACAGTGGCTTCTCTTGCTGAGGAGCGCAGACTCACCTGTTGTGACGCACGGGCTTATCGCCCTGTAGCGTGTGGAATTTTCCTGGGCCAGGGATCAAACCTGTGTCCCCTCCATTGGCAGGTGGGTTTTTATCCACTGTACCACCAGGTAAGTTCAACCATCACTCTTTCCTAAAAAAGTCCGTCTATCATAGGCTTGAAGTAAAGTGAAATAGTCGCTCAGTCGTGTCCAACTCATTTGCAATCCCACGGACTGTAGCCCACCAGGCTCTTCTGTCCTTGGGATTTCCCAGGCGAGAATACTGGAGTGGTTTGTCATTCCCTTCTCCAGGGGATCTTCCCAATCCAAGGACAAACCCGGTCTCCCGCATTGCTGATTCTTTATCACCTGAGCCACCAGGAAAGCCTTAAAACAAACCAGCGAAATCATGGAAGAGTTTCAAGTGGCAGCATAATATTGTGGACAGTGTAAGAACCACCTATATGAAACTGCTGACATCTGACCATTCTGGCCACCAAAAATGCTAATTTTGTGTGCTTCAAGCCCATGTTGTGACTGGCAGTCAGAAGAGAGGGTGAGAGGCACCATAATGGCCACCCCATACAGGGGAGAGTCAAGTAGTATATTTATGCATAGCTACTATGATGATCTGACACCAGGGTGGTGCTGGTCAGCACAGCCCCATGTCAGGAATCTGACTGGACACCAGAAACCCTCAGTCAGATCACAAGCTTCCTGATGGAAGGGCAGTCTTAGGTCTCCCCACCCTTGCTTAGCACAGGGCCTTGCTTACAAGAGGCACACAATTCTGTTACCTCATTACCTACCCCAGAGAAGGCAATGGCACCCCACTCCAGTACTCTTGCCTGGAAAATCCCATGGACAGAGGAGCCTGGTAGGCTGCAGTCCATGGGGTCACTAAGAGTCAGATACAACTGAGCAACTCCACTTTCACTTTTCACTTTCATGCACTGGAAAAGGAAATGGCAACCCACTCCAGTATTCTTGCCTGGAGAATCTCAGGGATGGGGGAGCCTGGTGGGCTGCCGTCTATGGGGTCGCACAGAGTCGGACACGACTGAAGCAACTTAGCAGCAGCATTACCCACCCAAAGCCAGCTCTCCAGGAAGCAGGACTCTTCTGTGACCACACTGTCCTTACTCTTCCTGGGCAAGAGTCAAGCTTAAGTGTTGGTTACAGGTAGGAGGCCGTTTTTTATTCCCTCTCTCCTTTGCCATTCTGGAAGCTTTAACCCAAGCCATGGACAGTTGCTTCTCTGTTTAATCCTTTTTATAAATACAGTGGATGTCCTCATTTGGGACCTTCTTCACCTTTTACTTAAAAGACTGTGAAAGCATCTTATTTACCCTCCCTGCATCTACTTTGTTCTTCTGTTTATTCATTCAGTGAGCCCTTAGCAAGCACACACTAGGTGACCTGCATCAGCTCTCCGCTAGCACCCCGGGCAGGTCCCTTTGTGCAAATGAGATGGTGTTCCCTGGAGCCTGCCAGCAGGTGGAAGGGCCGAGAGGTGCCTCCTGCTCCCGAAGCAGCAGCTCTGATGCATAGAGATGAGCTGAAACTCAGCCCCATGCGTGGCCTCAGTTTGGTAGGTGCCTTGATCAGGGCACACCCTGCACAACCGCACAGGGCAGTCCTGACCCACACTGTGGTGGGCACTGCAGGGAGGTGGCACAGAAGATGCAGGTCGAGTCCAGCAGGCCCAGGGACACCCAGAAGATGGCCCACAAGCAGCTCTGGCAGACTACAGGCCCGTACAGAATGAAGCTTCAGGGAACGAGATCACAGGCGGTTAAGACTGTCTGGAATAATGAGGAGGAGAGAGGTGTAGGGGGCACGGTTCAGGCTTCAGGTTATGTCGCAGACTCTGAGGTCCCGGCGGGGGCTGTCGCTCGGCAGGTGTGGCAGAAACCTGTCGTGGCTTCCCCAAGCCTCCCTCCTCCTCTCCTCCTGGCGTGTCCTCTCCTTCCCCCACCTCGGGCTATTTCAAAATCTGTTCCCAACTTCCGCTGTGCTCAGCACTGACTGCTGCGTATGAACACAACTGCAGTGGGTCAAGATCCAACTTATTTTATTTTATCTTACATAGTTGAAAGTAGGGCCTCTTGATAGTCAACATGTAAATGTATTCAAACACTATGCAAACTAAGGGCATAAGATGAGTGGGAAAGAATCTGGTGGCCTTCTGGTGAGCTCTCACTACAGAGGGGCCTTATTTCAGATAAGACATCCCGTGGTGGGTTCAAGGGCTCTTCTGGCTGGAGGGGGGCTCCCTCCTGGCCTTGCTTTGGTCTTCTCCCTTTTCCTCCTCCAGCAGATATCATTTATTAACCACGTACACAGGAAGCATAAGCTAGGCCCCAGTGCTGCTGGGGGTTATCCACCTAGGATTCAACATAACCATCACCTGGGGAGCTTGTAAAACTTGTCAAATCCTGGACCCCACCCAGTGTGATCAAATCAAGCTGCTAAGTCACTTCAGTCATGTCCGACTCTGTATGACCCCATAGACGGCAGCCCACCAGGCTTCCCCGTCCCTGAGATTCTCCAGGCAAGAACACTGGAGTGGGTTGCCATTTCCTTCTCCAATGCATGAAAGTGAAAAGTGAAAGGGAAGTCACTCAGTCATGTCTGACTCTTAGCGACCCCATGGACTGCAGCCTACCAGGGTCCTCCATCCATGGCATTTCCCAGACAAGAATACTGGAGTGGGTTGCCATTTCCTTCTCCAGGGGATCTTCCCAAGCCAGGCATCTAACCCGTGTCTCTCTCCTGCACTGGCAGGCGGATTCTTTACCACTGAGCCACGTGGGAAGCCCACATTACAACTAGATACTGTGAAAGTAATAAAGTCATAACTGAAAAATGCAACAAACTTGAAAAAAAAACAACTCATGTTTAAAGAAAATTCTTCCTGATAAAAAAAATGATAGTATTTGAAATAGCAGCAATTATTAACTGAACTAATGTCCATTTGAGGCTCTGCAGCTTGGTATATGACTTCTCACCCAAGTTAGTGGTTTCTTTACTTAGCTGACTGCTAGCACAGAGGTCTCTACTTTGGCTGTACATTACAAACTGCAGAACTTAGAAAAAGAGAAAACCCCAGGCCATACTCCAACCCGATTAAATCAGAGCCTTGTGGTGAATCCCAGGCATCAGGTTTTTTAAAAGCTTCCAGGGAGATTTCAAGGTGGAGCCAAGATGAGAACCTCTGCATCACGGTTTCAGAGTACCACCAAAGTGTCTTATTGATCCCAGGAAGAATCGGGGGTCCCTGGACTTTGAAAGTGGCCAGCATGTAATCCTACCCACCCTTAAGCTTCTGCCCAGACTCCACTCCTCTCTTCTGGCCCAGATAGCTGAGGGTCTGGAGGGCCTGGATGGGGGCTCCACCAAACTTATAGCAAATGCAGATAGAGAAGCAGTTTGTCGGAGCCCAGGCAAACATCCGGATCTGGGGCTTGGTTGACTGGGCAGCGTGGGATGGCGGGTGGAAGCCTGGGCTGAGCTCTCTTCACAAGCAGCAGAGCCCTCTGAAGCCAAGGCCAGGCAGAACATGCTGATCAGAATCCGGGACCCTAACCGAGGACTCCACGTCTTAGCCTTGACCCTGACACCTGGCTCAGAGATGCTCTTGCCTCACCCATGGACGACCCTTAGCCAGCAGCGTAGGCTGGAGGGCTCAGATGGAAGCAGGGAAGGCCACGGGACTTCCAAGTTGTCCCCCTTGTTACACACACACTGTCACTTCACAAACAAAAATGTATTGATCCTGTAAGTTCTGGGCCTAATACTTCTTTTGGATTATCTCAATGGCAGTCCAGACCTAACCATGTGCAGAAAAGAACTTGATTCAGGACTTTTCATAATGTCACTCAAATTCAAAGCTGAGTTGAAGAGCAACTGGGACTACAATAATGATTTAGGCAGCAAAATTAATTCTAAATTATTGGGACTACAATACTGACTTAGGCAGCACAATTAATTCTAAATTATTTTAATGGATAATACCATGACGGTTAATGTTATGTGTCAACTTGACCAGGCCACAGAGTGCCCAGACTGGTGGAACGTCTTTCTGGCTGTGTCTTGCAGATATATGTGGATGAGATTAACATGTGGGTTAGGAGACTGAGTAGAGCTTTCCCTAGTGTGAATGGGCCTCATCCAACAGTTGAAGGTACTGAATAAGCCAGTGGTGCGTACACGCCAAGTCGACTTACTCCCCCAGTTAAAAGAAACTCCTCCTGCCCAAAAGCTTCCAGCTGGGACATGAGGTCTTTTTTTTCCCCCGATACTTCAGACTTGAACTGAAACATCGGTTCTTCCTGGTTCTCAAGTTTGCCAGCTTTAGATGGGAATTTACCCAAAGTCTCTCCTGAGTCCCCAGCTTTCTGACTGCTGCTCTCGGGACTTGTCAGTCTCCATAATCATGTCCGTAACCATGCCGGCCTCCACAAGCTTATTGGCCTTATAATACATCTCTTATATATTTCTCACACACACACACACACACACACACACACACACACGGATGTACCCTATTGGTTCTGCCTCTCTGGAGAATCCTGACGAAGACACTTACATATTACTAACTACAGAGTTAACACATATTGGTGTTAACCAGGGGCTTCCCACACACCTCCACACTGCAGCTCCCTGTCCTGACCCAACACAGCTGTGTGTGTAGCTCTTAGACCCCTGCCCGGGCAGCACAGGGGGACTGGACTGGACTCTAGAGCAAAGTGAAGGAACAAATGAACTCAGGGCTGGATGGGTGGTCGGCTCCAAGCTTTTAAGGAGAGAGGGCCACGTGTTTCCATCAGCTGCTGTCCTCAGAGGGCTAAAAGGGGTGGAAGTGGTCACCATCGTGCTCTTCACAGACTTCCCTGGACTGTCTTCCCAAAGGGCTGTACTAATTTATTCTCCCACCAGCACAGCATGCGGGTGCTGAGCTGACCATGCGCTCATGTGCAGCCTGGCACTCCTTACCCCAGGCCTTTGGACATTCCAGTGGAAGAGGCATGATGGAGTGAGTGAAGGTGGTCGTGAAAGGGGCTGGAGATCTGAAGCCCTGGCTCAAGTTTTACAGCCACCTGATTTGAGCAACGATGAAACAAATCTACTCGGTGTTGTTCAGTCACTATGTCCGGCTTCTCAGGTGGCGCTAGTGGTAAAGAACCCGTCTGCCTATGCAGGAGACGTAACAGGCAGGGGTTTGGTCCCTGTGTCGGGAAGATCCCCTGGAGGAGGGCATGGCAACGCACCCCAGTATTGCTGCATGGAGAATCCCATGGACAGAGGAGCGTGGAGGGCTATCAGCCATAGGGTCGCAAAGAGTTGGATACAACTGAAGCGAGTTAGCACACATGCACAGTTATGAAGTCATGTCTGACTCTTCTCAACCCCAGGGATTGCAGCCCGCCAGACGCTTCTCTCCTCCACTGTCTCCTGGAGTTTGCTCAGATACATGTCCATGGAGTCAGTGATGCTATCTAACAATCTATTAATCGTGTTAAATCTTCAAGATTTAGTATTCAGGAAAGATCAGTATTTCCCACCTTGAACTGATCTGTATTCCATTGTTTTACACCTCTGCTGGTCAAATATTACTTTTTTATTGTGGTAAAACAAGCACAACATAAAATTTACCATTTTAACCATTTTTAAGCATACAATTCAATGGCATTAGGTACATTCCCATTGTTGTGTAACCATCACCACCATCTATCTCGGAACTTCTCATCTTCCCAAACTGAGACTTATGTGTTCATGAAACAACAACTCGCCCATTCTCTCTGCCCCCAGCCCTTGGAAACCACTCTTCTACTTTCTGTATCTATGAATTTGACTATTCTAGGTGCCTCATGTAAAGTGAAATCATACAGAATGTGTCCTTTTGAGGCTGGCTTATTTCTATTAGCATAATGGCCACAAGGTTCACCCATGTTGTGGCATATGTGAGACTTTCCTTCCTTTTTCAGGTTAAATAATACTCCATCACATGTACATATCAGATTTTGTTTATCCACTCATCCACTGATGGACATGGGTCATTTCCACCTTTTGGCAGTTGTGAATAATGCTGCTATGAACAAACATCTCTTCAAGGCCCTGCTCTCAATTCTTTTGGGTTTATCTCAGAAGTGGAACTGCTGGATCATGTGGTAGTTCATCTTTTTCCCCCTCGGGCTACACCGCACGACAGGCCAGATCTTAGTTCTCTGACCAGGAATCGAACCCCTGAAGTGCAAGTGCAGAGTCTTCACTGCTGGGAGACCTTAAGCACCAGGAAGTGCCTCATATGGTAACTCTCTGTGTAGCTTTTTGAGGAAAAACCATATTGCCTTCCATATTGGCTATATTACTTTACATTTCCACTCAAGCATTATTTTAAAATATTTTATGCTGCATTCAAGTCCAGTTATCCCTAAAAGGGTGTTTTTGAACCAAAAAGCAAAAAATAGTAATAATAATCTTTCGTGTGCCTTTGCCCTTTAGGAACTATCTTCACAACTGCCAAGAAATTTTGGTAAATTCCCAATTGTTCATAAACATAAAAATAATAAAACAAATAAAGCATCCCTTTGAAATAATACATCAATACATTTCTATTTAGAACAGCACACAGAAATCAGACGGCCCTTTAAGTTCTTTCCAAAAGATTATGACTCTAAGAGCTGATAAGGTTGAAAATAAAAATTTCTCACAGGAAAGTATGCACAAATCCGGATTCTTAGAGGATTCTTCTATTTGGGCTGTATCTCGTCTTTTGAGGGGGTTGGAGGAGCACACCTACCTGACTATATACTGGGAATAAAACAACGGAAAAATTGAGTTCTCTCTTATAAAACCTGTGGTCTGACCTTGTCTGACAGTTCTGATGCTCATGGAAGAACATGCGGGACTACAGTGAAGACAAGAGCCCATTCCTCCATCTTTTGCAACCCTCCCCACAAGCGACAGTCACATTCAGCTGCAAACTGCAGCCGTGCTTATGACTATTAATAACTAGGTGTTTCCACCAGCATTTGTAATAACTGTGGCCCACGTATGTTCTTGCTTTGCTAGGTCCCCAACTGCCCAGAGAGATTCCTTCCCTGTTTTGAAGAACGATGCTTCAGTTACTATGGCAACAGGGCAAGGAGAAGTGGGGAGCTTTGCATGGGCACCAGAGCAAAAGAACAGCTATCTGTCCCCCTACCAGCAGAACAGGGCCATTCGTGAGATTAGCATGGGTTGCAAATACACAGGAGCGTGCGGCCCGCTTCACAAATGCCAAGATATTTTCAGGGCCAACTCTCTCACAAAGCAATTATATCACACCTTAATCGAGTGTTCCATTTTGTACTGAAAGGAAGAGATAGTCTTTTGTGTCCAAAGCAGATACACACACACACACAGGATTGCCGTTTGTGGCTGCTGTGGGTTCACTTCTAAGGGAGGAGTCAGGGCACGGTGGGGGAGACCCATGGGCTGTGGCTCAGTCTTTTGGCCTCTGTGTGGTGCATGGGCAGGAGGGATGCTGGTGAGGGATGTCTTCCAGGCCTGCCTAGGAAACCCCAGGGAGAGGTGAGTGTCAAATAAGGGAAAAATTTATCAGAAATGGAAAAAAAAGCAGAATCCTTATTTTTGCTCACTCTGGTTAAAATGGGTGTAATTCTGTTTCAGGGCAGATCTCTTCCTCCTTAGACCATCAGAACACCAAAGGGCAAAAGCAAGTGACCCCAGTGATGGAAGTCTTTTTCTTCTTTCACACAGAAGAAGAAAGCAAACAACATCCAAATCAAAATTTATTACTCTCCTAAGTGAAATAAGCCAGACATATAAGGGCAAGGGGTGTATGACTGTACTCCGCCAGGTACTGAGAACAGATCATTCAGAGATGGAAGGAGAATGTTGAGCGGGGAGAGGGGAGGGGAGTTACCATTTGGTGGGTACAGAGATTCACTTCAGGAAGATGAAAAAGTTCCGGAGATGGATGGTGATTGATGGGTGCACAGCAGTGAGAACTCCTTCATGCCACGTAGGCTTTACACAGTTAAAACAGTAAGCTGTACGCTCTGTACATTTTACCACAGTGAAGAAAAACGAAAAGTTAACAAATCTGTTTTTACTATATCTGTTATATCTGTGCGATCGTTTCATAAACACATTCATCGAATGCAGTACTGATAATGCTCGGAGTCTACCATGAGCTGACCCTCAGATCAAGGGCTGAGCAAACATGGACAAGAAATCTTGTGTCCAGAGACCCTCAATGGTCACTGAATCCGCTTCTCTGTCTGCAGAACTGTAGTTCTCCAGGTAGGTGAATGGGTGGTGAACGTCCCAGAAACACAGAAAACCCCACACAACTGGGTGATCATTAAGGCTTCCCAGGTGGCGCTAGCGGTAAAGAACCCACTGCCAACGCAGGAGACACAAGAGACGTGGGTTCCACCCCTGGGTCGGGAAGACCCCGGGAGAAGGAAACGGTAACCCACTCCAGTATTCTTGCCTGGAGAATCCCATGGACAGAAGGGCCTGGTGGGCTACAGTCCATGGGGTCGCAAAGAGTCGGACACGACTGAGCAACTAACTGCTTTCAATAGATCCCAAGGAAGAGAGCAACTTTTCCACGAAAACAGAGATCCATGTTTATATCTCGAACACACTGGTCTTTATAAATGAATGTGGCGGGAGCACCACTCTGCCCGGAGGCGCTTTGGAACCTGGAAGCCCCTCGAAGGGCAACACTGCCCTTTCAGCGAAAGGCATACGAGGAAGAGGGACGCCCGCTAAGGCTGAGTCAGCGCAGGAGCCCACAGGGAGCGAGAGAGGGCAGGGGTGAGGGTGTTTGAGAGGAGATGAGGGAGAGGAGGAGAATGGGGAGAAAGGGAGGCAAGAGGAAGGACGCATCCCCAGTTACGAAGGCAGATAAGAAAGTGGGAGCGAGGGAGGGGAGGCGGCAGGGAGGGCCGAGGGCGGTGGGGGATGGGACGAGCGGAGGGGAGAGGAGCTTTGTTTTGCGGCAAAGCCCCTTGATTCCTGTTGAAGAGGGGACGATAATAGAGCATGTGCCTGCTAGTGGGCATTCACCGTAATCCCACTTTCTTGCTCCACTTTTGGTGAGAAGAGGAGGAGCAGAGGTTTTATCTGAACGGAAAACGGGAGGGTTTTTTTTTTTCCCCTCCTCCCGGAGTGACACTGAGGTCAAGAGGGAAACCTGCTCTCCTTCACTGAACACGTTTAAGAACACAATGCGATTAGCATCTCTTCTGTTTCAGGGCTGCTTTTCAAGCTGGGGCTTCGGGAAACACAAAGAAGTCTAAAGGATGTTGTTTATTAATAGTTAACTGTTGATGTCGCTGAGAGCCTGGTCCAGGAACGATGCTCAGGACACTCTACCCATAGTGTTTTGATAGATGGATTTCCAAGCACTGGGAACCCTGAGAGGAAGCACCTGTCAAGCACAGAACATGGAGCTTTCCCTAAATTGTAATTAAAACTTAAAGTTTGACACGCCAGCCGATTTCCTTACCCTCTGTAGAGATCATTTGGGGTTTTGGATGGTGAAACTGTGATGGTAAGGAATAAATAGCTTATTTGTTCCACTCCTGGCCAAAGCTGAACACCCAAGAGCAGAGCCTTATGTTTAGACTGTTCACTGCTGGCGTTCCTGCCTGTGATCGGATTCTAAAATGAGTTGTAGAGAAGACAATATTTAGTAGTTAATGTACCCTTATTAAAACAGGCAATGGAGAGTATAGGAAATATTGTTACCACGAGGTCCATGAAAAAACAACACAAAAAAGATCATTTACAAAATTTCTCCATTTAGAGATTCCATTAGTACTGGATAATCCTATCTCAAAAAATAATTTAAAGCTGAGATGACTATTTCCTGGCTTGGGCAGAACTTTAGAATTAACTGAGCAAACGTGAACCAGACAGATAAATTTCTCCTGAACTTCTTTTAAAAGGTCACAAAAGAAGACTGTCAGCTTGACAGATGTAACCATGGATTCATCTACAGAGTCCTTCAAAAGCTCAGAGGCTGCTAAAAGTGTCAAACAAGGCATCTTCCCCATGCCTCAGGTTCTTTGGTATGAAAGTAATCAAGGGAGAATTTTTTTTCTCCAGAAAATGGATCACAATTTTGAGAAAACATTCTCTCTGCATCTGATGTATTTTACTTTATTAATTTTGTTGGTAGCTGTCATGAAAATCACTTAGGTTAAAGGAATCTTCGTTTTCTCCCTAAATTCTCTCAAAAGTTCCTTTCAAATGTCAATCACAATGAAATGAGGCCAAAATGTTACACAGCTTAGAATTTTGGTATTTTGTAAGCTATCATCTTCTTATTATGCTGATTTGTAGATTTTGGGAAATTTTAATATTGATCTCTCTCTAGCACTGATTAATTTTTAGAAAAAAACCCAGTCTGAGTCTAATTGCCAGACCCGTACCACACACACGAAAGCTGTGAATACAAGCTGTGATCACGAATCACGTGTATGTGGCTTTGATTGTGTGGGACCCACAATAAGATTAGATTGCTTTTTTCCTTCTTAATTATTCAGAGCTAAGTGTGATGAAAATTAAAACTAAACATATGGATGTAATCATGAAGGCATTCTCTAATATAGTTTTTTTTTCTTTTTTAAAAATATGTTTAATGTGCTACAGGCACTAACCCCTTTAAATATTTAAGGAAGGACTTCCTAGAACTTGCTCAAATTTTAGGGGAGCTTACAATTTTGTTTTTTCTTATTCAATGCTACACTTTGCAATGCACCAGCCAAAATGCAAAAGAGCCTCTTTTTCCTTTATATTTAAATCCCCCCAAATCCACTCTTACTGAATATGTATTGTGACTTAGTTTTCTGTGGAATAAACTGGTCAGACTCAGAGAGTAATACTTTTTATTGTAAAAGAAACACAATTTAAAATTAAAGGTGAATCTTTTCCGCAAGCTACAGGCCCATAACAATCTATATTATAGTTTATTCGTGACGTGATGCAGGAGTTTTCTATGCTAATGGGAAGAGAGAGGAATAGGCCATCCAGAGACCAAGATAAGGAGACCATTTTTCATGTTTGTCTTTGGAACGCATCCACTAATTTCAAAAGCGAGTTTAATCTTGTTTCTATCTAGAGTAACACCGATATCTGTCCTCCATTGGCATGTGTGACTGATATGCTGAGGGACAGGTGGCTCAGAAGCCGGTTAGGTGACAAGGACAGGCCACGCGAGGCTGAGAAGCTGTTGCAGGTTATCATGGCACCATATGGACTGTTTCCAAATGGTGCTTCCTCTGATTCTGGCTTCAGAAATGCAAGCAGGGGACAGGGGACTCTGAGCTACAAGTTAGGAGGCCTGAAACCACCACCTGTAGATAAACTGACACTGGATCTTGGCCTTTGCCAGCCTGGCACAGCTCCCTGGCACCCTGGCTGTCTTCCTCCCAGCTCTCTCACTGACTCCACCTTTAGCTGAGCTCACATTCCCTTGCTAACCCCGAACTCCTGGATGCACGTCCACAGGGAATTCAGCTGCAATCCACCTCTCTAAATGGTCCTTGCCCCAGCAGTCCCTTCCGTCTTCCTCCTGGTTCTGCTCGCTTAGCTAGGTTGCGGCTGGAGGGCTTAGCAGGATGCTGACTGTCCGCAGGAGCCAAGCAGCCCCCAGTCACTTGAGTTTGACTAAGTTCCCCCTCGCCAGGCCTCTGTGACTGCAGCCCAAGTGCTCAACACGAGAGGATCTATTTCGGTTCAAAAACCAAATAAGAGAGCAAACTTCGTCACAGTCCTCCATGTCCTCCAGCACTTTAAAGAAAACAGAGCAAAGGAGGAAAACTCAAGAACTCAGTTTATCTCATCCCCTGCAAGATCGGTAGACTACAATAACAACCCAAAGGCAGGAGGAAAAAAAAAAACACCATAGGATATTAAATTGCAAAACACCAACATTTACATAGTAATTCCCGCTAATTACGAAAGAAAGATATAAGTTGTTTGTTATAAACATCAGCAGGTCTTGAGCAAACACCAAGAGCTCACCGCAGAGCCAAACCAAGCATTTGTCTAATCAGAGCCACTTCCCCAAGCGTTTTATTGGTACAGCTGCAGAGCACACATTTGATCACACATGCTAATAATCCCAGTTATGGCGCCTACATTTTAATCATTTGTTCTGGGCTTGTTTCTCAAACAATTAGCACTAATGAATGGTCAGAATACCTCGGATCATATATGTCTAATTGCAGTCAAGAGCGGTTCTCGTCTGCATGTACATTTCAATTTACCTCTGGGGATAATGTTTGTTAATTGTATTTCTTTATACGCAAGCGAAGAAAAAGGCAGCTCAGGCAAAAAGGGACTAAGTGTTCTCCTCTTTCCCTTTGTTCCCACAAGAAGCTAAAGTCACTTCAAGAGGCACTTAATCCCATCATCCCCGGTTACAATTGCCTTGCAGCATCAATCAAAAAGAATCTGAAGTAAAACGATGCAGCTATATTGTGTAATTAAAAGCAATTCAGGTACTTATTGCTTGGGGCCCTTTACGGGTCCAAATACTTAAAATGGCCCTGCAGGGTCCTAAAGATTGTAGTGTTTTAAATTTGGACCACAGTAATATCCAAAGGAAAGGAAGGAAGATGCAAAACAAAAAACCCCAAAAACCTGAAAGACACAAACAACAAAAAAAGCCCACGACCCTGTCCTTGTGCGATTTGTAAAGAAAAAGATCAGCAAGTCTGAAGTGAAAAAACCCATGAATCACAACTACAAAGTGAAATAAATGTAGAAAAAAGGGAAAGAGAAAAAAAAGAATTGATGTTTTCCAAATTCAACAGTCCCTATCCCAATTCAACTTACGTATTTAAGGGAAAAAAAAGTGTCATAATATTGGCTGGGTCTCTTCAACCTGAGATGAAACAGCCTTTGACGATCTGTAACAAATGGATCTATAACAACCAGAGGCTGTCTGAAAACTCAAAATACAAAGTAAATATATGGTATGTCTAATGCTAGTCACTTATAAAGGCAACATGTTAAAAGTACTTTTTTAAAGTTTGGCACAGATATGTAAAAAGTTATTTATTTAAGTCATTTAACAAAACTAAGTGCCTTGGCTTTTAAGGCTTCATATATGACTTTTTAAGCCAACAAGACTTTAACATACTATTTTCTGTTGTGTGCTTTTAACAAAGAGCCATCATTGACAGGAGGCTGGGAAAAGGCATAATTCTCTGGTTTTGATTCTTGGCTAAAATATATTTAAGTAAAAACACAATTCCTCAACAGATGTAAGACTAGATGTTAAAATAACAACGTGTGTTTAAGTATTACCATCATTTGCCCCTTTATAATAAAAACAGGAAGGAAGGCTTCCTGTTGATTTATGAAAGAATTTCAGGGGAAAATGCTAAGCCTGTGCCAGAGTGAGCTATTGGATATTAAGGAACTTTTCAGAAAGACACCAGTTTACTTCCAGGATAAGGAGCATTCTGGAAACAGATGACTAGAGGAAATACTCCACACCACCAGAACACAGCACTTCACGGCAGCATCTATAAATACCAAAATACGGCTTAGTGGCAATTGTAATTGTGGCCTAAAATCATTGTGTGTGCACATATGAGGGTCGTATGCCTAAACATTCACATCACAAAACGATCATCAAAAAAGATATCCGACAACAGTTCATTTAAACATAGAACTGACCTCCTTTTCCACACAAACATTCTATCAGTTTGAGTGCAGAAGTCTAGTTGAAAAATGCAAAAGTACTTCCGCAAAGCTTAACCTTACGAAAGCTACTGGTGCCAAATGACAGAATGGGAAGGATTTTGCTTCCCTGTTTAAGAGAACCAAACTTTAAAACAAAAATCTATCATCTAAAAAAGTCTGCTGACCATGCTTCTTCAATTATATTGATCATAGTGTTAGAGATGCTATATGCGCTCAAGCAGTTCATGTCATGAGTTAAGTATTCCCTATAAATTTAAACCTATTTATTATTATTCAGCATTCAGTCTTCAAGTGTCCATCCAAAATCATTACCCTCAATGGGTGGTGGGTGGGGGGGTCTGACACACCCTCTTCACTGCAATATTCTCATCACCTCTACCTTCTACTTGCCCTGGTGAGGTGGCACACTCCAAGGGAGTAAGAAGAAAATGTGGGTGGCAGAAGAGCCCTGGGTTTGCCTGAGCTTGGTTCCCTGTCTTTCCATCCCCACCCAACAGCCCAGGAAATTTACTTCTTCGTCATCAGGCGCAAGTGTTTCTTTGCCACAAACCGTGCTGCCCTACTTGAAACAGGCTTCCCAGGTGGCGCTAGCGGCAAAGAACCTGCTTGCCAATGCAGGAGACATAAGAGACTCTGGTTCAATTCCTGCGTCAGGAAGATTCCCTGGAGTAGGAAATGGCAACCTATTCCAGTATTCTTGCTTGGAGAATCCCATGGACAGAGGACCCTGGCGGACTACAGTCTGTGGGGTCACAGAGTCAGACACGACTGAAGTGACTTAGCATGCCTGCACGCACCTGAAACAAACTAGAAAAGAGACAGGCACCAAGCTGCAAAAAAACCAACAAAAAATCTTTATTTTTGATCTACAGTTTTTATTTCACTAGCTTTGAATTAAGATGGGCAGGAACCTAATCTTACGAAAGGAAGTGAAAACTTTTAATGAGGGACATTTTAGGAACCCAACACTGCAGTAAAGGAGGAGAAAAACAGATTCACTAATAATGAGTATCGGGCCAAAGTCTGCCCCGTGATGTCTCCTGTAACACTGCCCACTGACGGGTGCTCATCAACATCATATTTCTTTCGTCTCACACCCCAGGTCTGCTCACCGCTCCCCTGTCCCTGGTGCTCCCCTAGAATTCCCTGGGGATGGTGCCCACCACAGGGTGCCAGGAGGAGCCCTACAACCAGGCCCTTTTTCGATTCCTGCCATTGATCCAGCTGTGCGCATGCTGGCTAAATGCTACCAGGTTCAGGCTGGAGAGCAGGACTTGTAAATTCAGTGCTAATTACTGTGATTACAATTTGTGTCTCAAGCAGCCTCTGGGAAGTTGTCTACAGGAGACCTATCTCTGTATCCAAAGTCTCAGTTTGAGATGTAGAATCTATATACCCAAGGGCTTTCTAACTTGTTAAGTTATACTATGGGCATCAAGTTGTTCATGATACCTTCTCGTGCACCATATATGACTGAGGCAAGCCCAGAACACAAAGTGTTCTTAAGAGACGCAGAGGGGAAAGGGCCAACAGAGCCACGGAGCCACATCCATCACAAACACCGGCCCTGCAACCTGATGCTCGATGGGGATTCTCCTGAGATGATTTGAGATTCTTTGAACTCACTGAGGCAGTGAGTGGCGGCTTAAAGAAACGTGCTTACAGGCATCCTCCATCCTCCAAGAGCCGGGGCCCAACTTGTCCTGAGAATCCTGAACCTCTTAGGATGCATGCTGGTTGTGTGTTTACCACTGAGCTCCCAAAGGCAGATGTAGTGGAGTCAGAGAAAGTGATTTCATGGAGATATTTATGTGACATTAAAGAATCCAAAAAAAAACACTGATGTGAGAATATGCTAAGATATCAGTTCATTTTCCTGGGCTCACCAGCGTTTCTTTACGTACACGTGCTCCTTTGGAAACAGGCTGGGGAGCAAGGCAGCTAGTTCTCTGGACCACGAGGCTCATTTTCCTTTCTCCACAGATGATGTGCAGATATGCTTGTCCCTGACCAAGCGTATACAAATAGAATTCTTCCCGGGGCATGAACATGAGAACAGAATTAATTGCTCTGAATCCTCATGCAGAATTCTAAAGGGATTTCTATTCTTGTGGCAACGTCACAATGCTAGGTTTCTAGACGCTGCCAAAGAGCTGAGTGTGATTTCGCCCCTAACCCATCACGAGAGCCCTTGTGCAGCTGGTGAGCACCACACGGGCTTTCTGATTTGTGCCCAAAGCAGGGATTCTGAGAAGGAGAGGTTTCTCAGGGGACACTTTGGTGGCAAGTGGGGTCCCAGGACAGTAGGCAAAACCTGCACTGTCATTTCAAGCCTGCCCTGAATCAGCCAGCACCGCAGGGCCTTTATGAAAATGAGACTTCAAATATTTTTCTTTCCTCCCCTCATTTCCTTCTTTCAAGTACTCAGTTCACAAGGTGTGTGTGTAAGTGTTTATTTGGAAATGAAACCACTTTTAAAGGGCTAAGTTGTTTAATATCAAGAACCCTGAAGATAGAACGTAAAAATTCAGTATGAATTCATTCTATAGAACACCATTATTTGATGACTTATTTGCTGATTACTCAATTTAAATACAATTTTAAAAACAGAAGTGACTGTATGTTTTAGATTTTTGGTAACCTCAAATGGGTACTTTTTCTCCTCTTAAGAATTAAATGAAGTTACAGTGTTAGCAAAGCAAACCATTTCTGCATTTAAAAAATTTACTTAGCTCTGTGTCAGGAGCTCCTGCCACTCAAAGTGACCAATCCTCTAAGTCAAAATTTTGGGATACATTAAGTTTTCATTTTTTTGTTGTTTTTTTCTGTGTATCATGAGAGAAACAGCAAATCTCCTTAGTCTGTTTCTGAATCTGGGTCCGTTTAGTTAGCAGTAAGAACTCGGCTCTTTGATTAATTTCTAAAATACACACAGCTCATATAGCTCAATGTCCAAAATGAAAAAAAAAAACAAAAAACAAAACAAGCAACCAAACTGAAAAGTGGGCAGAACACCTAAATAGACATTTCTCCAAAGAAGAAATACAGATGGACAGCAGACGTGAAAAAATGCTCAACATCCCTAATTATTAAAGAAAAGCAAATCAAAACTACAATGAGGCATCACTTCACACAGGTCAGAGAGGCTATCGTCAAAACATCTACAGGCAATGCACGCTGGGGAGGGTGTGGAGGGAGGAGCACAGGTGGTGGGATGCACACTGGTAGAGCCACTATGGAGAACAGCACGGAGGTTCCTTAAAAAGCTAGAAACAGCACCAGATGATCCAGCAACCCCACTCCTGGACATATACCTGGAGAAAACTCTAATTCAAAAAGGTGCAGGCATCCCAGCGTTCGCTGGAGCAATATTTACAATAGCCAAGACACGGAAGCAACCTAAGTGTCCATCGAGAGATGAATGGATAAAGAATATGGGGCACATATACACAATGGAATACTACTCAGCCATTAAAAAAAAAATGAAACAATGCCATTTGCACCAACATGGATGGACCTAGAGATGGCATATTAAGTGAAGTCAGAGGCAAATGTACGATATCACTTACATCTAGAATCTTTAAATAATGATACAAACGAACTTATTGACAAAACAAAAACAGACGCAGAAAACAAATGTATGGTTACCAAAGGGGAAGGGAGGATAAACTAGGAGTACAGAATTAATAGATATACACCACGATATACAAAATGAACAACAAGGATTTACTGTATAGCACAAGGAACCATATTCAGTATCTTATAATAACTTAAAATGGAAAAGAATCTAAAAAGGAATATATGTGTATACACACACACACACACACACACACACACACACACATATATAACCAAATCACTTTGCTGTACACCAGAAACTAACACAACATTGTAAATCAACAATACTTCAATAAAAAAATAAAAAAGAACTCAGCCCTTTGGCTGTGGACACTAATACAAGTTGATTAGTATCCAGCTAGGTGTGGCTCGGGGCCACACTCATGGGTATGGACCAACGTGCTTACCATCTTCCTTCCTGGTTAATTGTAGGGACCATCCAAGTCACGAGCACTGGGTTTCTCAATGGCCAAGATACACTTAAATTTGTTCCCTTTCTCAGACAAATTTATCTAACAATTGTCTGCCCTATTTACCATACCATAATCATAAATCTGTCCCCTGCAGGCTGAAAAACAGCTTACTCTCTTACTCTACAAGCCCACTAAATAGAAAATGCACCAAAAATAGGCTGTGATCAATACAAATAGGTCCAATGAAGACTGCTCCAGAAATAATTTCAATCAATTTCATACAATTGATTTGTTCTTTCAAGGAGCCCTTAATTTACTCAATCCCTGATTGAGTTGTTACATGAATCATGAAGGATTAACTATGAAGATAAAGGCAGATATTTCAATCAGGGAATACCCACGATGGCTTAATTAAAGAATTTTTGCATCTCACTTACAGAACAGTGCTGCTTAAGTACAGCGTGGCATTTATTTAAAGTGTCCCAGAGGCAATTAAGCCCTTGATTAACAATAAAATTTTCTTCCTTAACTTCATTCTCAATTACCATGAAGCTCATTTCTCATTGCCGGGAACTTCCAACATGTGGTACCCAACGGCTTTAACTTGCATGTGATTCCACATAAACCGTTAAAAAGGGGGAGGAGGACCCGAGATACATAGGAACCAGCCTCTTCTAAAAGCTGGAAGTCTTGATTGGCCGCTTGCTCACTCGCCTCCCTGGGCTTGCAGCCAGGTCACATCCATGGATCTGTGATGCCCCTACTTCAAGTTACGGTAGCAACAAGGGGACGTGGTGACCAGGACGAACTTCCTCTGAGAGTTCAGCTTTTCTTGAACTCAAAGCAGACTTGGATCTGGTGACACCGTAAGCGTGTTAAGAATCTCGCACACACAGAAGTCCAATCAACAATAGCTCCTACTCAGACTTCCCTGGTGGTCCAGTGGTTAAGACTCTGGGCTTCCACTGCAGGGCAGATGGGTCAGTCCCTGATTGGGGAACCAGGATCTCATATGCCACAAGGCACAGCCAAAAGATGGAAAAGGAAAGGGAAAAAAAAGCTACTACTATTAAGGATAAGACACCCTCTGTCTTTTCTCTGACCTCTGTGAGCTAGACACGTGGGTCTGGGATAGACTGTCGCCTAGGATTCTACACAGGCATGCCGCTCACACACCCACACAGACAGATGGTGCGGGGCACTCTGTCACATCTGGGAAACACACCTGCCAGGGGCACTAGGGAGTCCGCCTCCACACTAAGGGTCGGCAGCACAGAAGATAAAAATGTCAGATTTATCTCTCCTTTCTGATGCCCCTCAAGTTTTCAGAACTCAATAGCTGGACAAGCTATGTACACATTTGGACTTATCTGTGAATCTGTCATCGGCTCTACAAGAATGTTTCATGATTATGCACGATAATTTACATCTAAAAGAAAGAAAAATCAAAAAGATCTGGCCACTTTTTATTTTAGTGCTAGTGACATATGGAATAAAAATTTGTCTGATTCAACAAATAGATACTAGACACATAAGCCAGGCAGAGACATTCGAAAGCAGAGGAGAGGATTGGCCTGGAAGAAACCGAAGTCTAGCTGGGGAGTCTGGGATCTCCAAGGTAAGAGGGAAAATTCTGACACTAGTTGGAACAGTGGGAGGGGCGATTCTGAGAAGGCTTCTCAGAGGCGGTGACAACAAACGGGGCCTGGAAGGGGGAGGACAAACTCCAGAAGCAAAAGTGCCTGTGGATGCAGTAAGATGAGGAAGAACGAGACCACCTCAAGGGTCACCAGTGACTCTCTTTCTTTGTAAACGCCATGCCTGCCTTTAATTCTTATCTGTTGCCCTCCTGCATGTGGGGGACGGATTTTCAGGTATAAACACCAGCTCTCTGAAATACCAAGACAGTATGTCCTGTTTCCAGTCCTGTACTCTGTCACAGATGGTGACCAAAACAGTGACACTCAATATTCTAAATTTTTCTGACCTAAAACACTCCCTTTTTTACTCTCCGGTGAGATTTATTTTTGCTTTAAAAATCACCTTGGAATATATTGGACTTAAATATTAAGTAATAATTCTTAAACAGATAGGGTGTTCCTTTAAAACCAGAATCACGTTGAAAGGACCAGATTATATTTTGCATTATCTGAGGCTTATAAGAAAATAACTGGGGGCTTCCTGTGGAAAAGGGACAGAATGTCTGACACAGATACAAGATGTTTAAATGAAAGGTACCACGATTCATACATATTAAGGAAAACAAACAAGTTCTCAGTGGTAGACTTTGTTCCTGCTTTTTTCTTTTTAACATCTGTTGTGTCCTTTATTTGTTTTATCTCACTTAATCCTTCCAAAAATCCTATGAAATAGGTACTATTATTGCCATCTATTTTATATAAGGAAATAGGTTTATTTTATCCTGTAACCTTAAATTTTCAAACAGGCAGCAGTTGACACTATTATGCCACATTTCACAACTGATACCAGTTTTTTCAGGGCATTGCACAAGCCAAAGAATATTAATTCACATCCATTCTGGCTTTACACTTAAAAAGAAAACTGAAATGGAGATTCAGGCAAAGAATGAGAGTGAAGATATCCTTTTCTCCCCTTCAAAATTTCTGTGTGTGACAGTTTAGAACAGGACTCAACAAACTTTATCTGAAAAGGCCAGATAAATTATTTCAGTTTTGTGAGGTGAGAGATGAACTCAAGGGTATTTAACAGGACTTGTGTAACAAGAGGGAACCCAAATTTCCACACACTTGGTAATGACAAAATCCAAAATTAAATTGAGAACAAATTTTCAGTCATAAGGTTCTACTCATGAGAATGGCACTCCTTTGCAGGGGGCGGGTGTGTGTGTGTGCATGCGCAGATATAGTCAACTGAAGTTCAAAGGCAATGTTCCCTCTTCTCAATTCATTCATCTGGAAAAACCATTCTTAGTTTGAAAGCTGAACAAAAATAGACAGCAGGCAGAATGTGGCCCAACGAACCTAGTTTAGAATATTTCTCTGAGAGTTTAGCCATAGACAACCTCATTACCCTGGTGAGTGTGTGCTAAGTCGCTTCAGTCATGTCCGATTCTTTGTGACCCTATGGACTATAGCCTCTATCCATGGGATTCTCCAGGCAAGAATACTGGAGTGGGTTGCCATGACCCAGGGATTGAATCCGGGTCTCTTCCGTCTCCTGCACTGGCAGGTGGGTTCTTTACCACTAGCGCCACCTGGAAAGCCCCATATACCCTGGAAACTCAGTTTTGTAGACACAGGGCCCAAGTCACAGAGGAGTACTCAGCTCTGAATCACAGGCCACGGCACCAGTCCTGGTTATTATCATCCAGAGACATCAACAAGCAGAAAGCCTCCAGGGGCCCTGGCTCCCTTCCCATGGATTCTCATTTTTTAATATCACTTGTTAACTTGGGAGCTTTGAAGTCACTGCCACACCTACTAGGTTGTGCTGTACTAAAGAGAAGTCAGTGTGTGTAAATCATAGATCAGTTTGGAGTATATTTTCCTGTATTTGTGGCATTTCTCTTATCCCCCTTATCCTGACACCAGTAAATCTCCTTTTTGGTAAGGTTTTAACAGATCAGTTTTATGTTCCTAAGTGTATGCAGCATTTCACCCTCCTTTTAAATATAAACCCTAGAAACTCAGTCCTTTGTGGGTCGCCTGCTGTTTGTGCAACCACAGGGCAGGGGTAGGGGAGGAGGGGGGAAGGAGGTGAGGAGGAAAGATCCTGGCTTACAAAAGTCCAAAGAGTATTTGACTTAAAAAATGCAGAGCAGGGTAGAAGACAGGAATCAGAAATCCCACAACAGAGGAGGTTATTTTTCTGTGAAAGGATTAAGGATTGTAGATTTGGATGCTTACTCAGACAGAATAAAAAAATATTGTTAACTTTTTGCCTCATTCAGTTTAGGTCTGAACAAGATAAAGGTCAGGCCCATTCAAAACTCCTATTATAATTATCTTCTTCCCTTTAAGATAACGGGACAATTAGGTGAGAGATTTGGGGTTATACTCCACTCAGGAAACCACCATGGAGAAGAAAAGTGGGAACCACACCCAGAACTCGAGGGGAGACTGACCTGGTACAGCTTTTCCCTGCCTTTCAAGGAGATAGACATTCTAGGTAAAGCTTGCTCTCCACTGAGAGCTAAATTCCAGTTCTAGCATCAAACCAGACATTCTGATTCCAGTTGATCAGGACAAACAGGGAAATGCATGCAGCTAATTTATAAGAGTGTCCAAAGGAACATGAGCTGTTCCTTTTGAGGACAGGAACCAGATTTTCCAAATTAGTCCAACTTCTAGTTGATAGGCTAAACGCCCATATATCTCCATCCAGAAGGAATGAGGGCTTCTGATGATTAATCATGCTTTCAGGAAGTAGTTAAACACCACTGTGTTGCACACTGGTAGTGCCCAAGATAAAAAGCCAGGGGAATAGGCGAAGGAGGAGAGGGAGGAAGTTAAGGCAGTAATTTTGACAATAAAGTGGAAAGGGCTTCAAGGGTTCAAATTACAACAGGGTCCCTTCAATTCAGCTTGAGAAGCCCTCCTTGTCTACACCAGTAAGTCTGTTGATTTGCCTGATTCAGCCAACTCCCAAGTAATTAAAATTTCTTAAAGATTTTCTCTTTATCCCTCCTGCACAGTACATCACTGGGACTACAAGGTCTTAAAAGACTTAATCTAAATGACTGACCACAATGATAAGGAAGAACAGGAGGTAATATCTGAAAGGGGGAAAGAGAGACAAAGAAATAACTTTAAGAACCACAATTTCAGGGAGTTGTGATTTTAGGAAGTTTTGCTTCCCAACCCAAGAATCGAACAGGGTCTCCTGTATTGCAGGTGTATCCTTTACCAACTGAGCTATCAGTGGAAGCCCATACCTTGAATACAGTATATGTTAATTAAACATATAAATGAATAAAAAATGAATTTTTAAAAGCTCCAAATCTTAAACTACCTTTATATAAATATCTGCCCCTTAATCATTTAATAGTGATAATAATTATTTGTAAAGAATTTTAAAACTTAGAAGAGCAAGTATAATTATACTGCTTACCTACTAACCAATGTACTCCATTAATCATGCAAATGAAAACAGTGACTGACAGAGTCAGGAAATTTCTAAAGAAGTCAATGTATTTTTAAATATCTTTGAGTGAAGTATAAAGTCCTGTAGAAACTGAAGGGTGGTGGGTGAGGGTGATGGAGGCCTCTTTGACTACACACTGTGTTTTTATATTTTAACTCTTTTAAGCTCTCAAGATATTTATAGTGCTGAGTTTATGGCTATGTTCTCAGAGATAAGGAACAGGGGGTACAAGTTTTATTTAAAACTCACTTAAAATAGCAAAATTATAAAACAGCGATTCATTATCATAATCCTCCTGTGGACATAGATCAAAACACACAGGAAACTGATTTCTCTCTAAAAAGTGAAGAAAGAAGAGACCTCTTTAAAACACTGCCCTATAATGTTGAAATCCTTAAAACAATTTGGTCTGAAAGATGTAGGCATCTTTATATAATATATTGTATACAGAAAAGAGGGAAAACAAAGAAAAAAAGGAATAGATACTCCCAGCAAAAACAAAGCCCCAGCAGAATATACTGCAAAAATGCAAAGCTTCTGATACTGGTCATGCAAATATACATACACTTTCTGTGTTTGAAAATGCATCAATCTCTTAGACTCCAACAGAGAAGAAAGTGAGTGACAGGTTCTACTGAACAATCGAGGAGAGATTCCTGAAATGCTAAAGCAATGTGAACCATTTTGGGGTGGAGTTTGGGGTGGAGTTTCCTTTTTAGCTAGAAAACAAAGAAGTCAGAAGTGACAGCACAGGCCTTCTGAACATCAGGAGAGTCCGAGGCTCCCCCATGCCCATCGCTCGGCATCACCGCCATCTGTGTTTCCCTACACTCTGTACATTAGACACGTCCATTACATGTCTCTCCTCCAACCTTTCCCCACCTCACGGCCTGTCTCTTCACACTTCTGAAACAAGTGCACGGCCTGCTCCATCACTCGTCACATTGAGAACTGCAATATTTCTGCCCTTCTGGTGAGCTCATCAGTGGTTTGATGCTTTGAGGCATTCTTCCTTTTTTAAAAGCAAGCTAGAGAGGGACTTCCCTGGTGGTCCACTGGTTAGGACTCCAAGCTCCCAATGCAGGGGACTAGGGTTTGATCCCTGGTCAGGCAGCTAGATCTCACATGCAGCAACTAAGATCAAAGATCCCATGGGCCGCAACTAAGACCTTGAACAGCCAAATAAATTAAGTGAAAGTCAAAGTCGCTCAGTCCTGTCCAACTCTTTGTGACCCCATGGACTGTACAGCCCACAGAATTCTCCAGGCCAGAATACTGGACTGAGTAGCCTTTCCCTTCTCCATGGAATCTTCCCAACCCAGGGATCGAACCCAGGTCTCCTGCATTGCAGATTCTTTACCAGCTAAGCCACAAGCGAAGCCCAGGAAATTTAGTAATTAATTTGAAAAAGGCAAGCTAGAGAGTCATTTATTCTGCTGTGAGGCTTTTTCATGTAAGTAAAGTCACTTTCAGCTTATAAAGAAAGCTTGCTAGTCCTATTTTGACCATGCCAATCCTTCTAACTTTTCTACCAACAATCATGTTTCTTTACAGAGTGTGACCTACCTATATTGACAAAGTACAAGGTACAGACTCCTCGACGCCCCTCCCTGAAGCCCTCCAGTGATGCTCTCTGGGTCCTGGCAGGCTCCCTCTTACACTCTGTGCTGGGTGGACTCCCTCTCAGCCATGGGTTCCATGGCCCTCCCCTCCATGGGGTCTGCCCCTTGGTGTCCTGAAGAAGCATATGGGGCTAGAATGCTGATCCCCAGGCCTCTGGGGCCCCTGTGCACCACTCTCAGAGGCAGCCCTGATCCTGAGTCTCACTGTCTCCACTGGGAAGGGACCCACCTCGGCCCTCCTCTTGGGCCAGTTCAGCCAGGCCTAAGGAAAGACGAAGGGCAAGCATCAGTACTTGAAGGGGCCATCCTGGGTTCTGATTAGCAAAGAGATCAGTAAGGTGGCCAAATGCTTTCTGCCCAGTCTTGATCAGTAATGAGGCTGTCCCTGCTAAGGCCCATTTTCTGTGCCTCTTGCCTGCCACTGGGCCTGCCACCCTGTCCTTGCACTTGTAGGCTACGGTGGGAATCATTTCATGGACTAATCCGTCAGGCTCCTCTGTCCACGGAATTCTCCAGGCAAGAATACTGGAGTGGGTAGCCATTCCGTTCTCCAGGGGATCAAACCTGGGGTCTCCTGCATTGCAGTCAGATTCTTTACCACCTGAGCCACCAGGGAAGCCTATTTCTACCACATCTGCTAGACAAATTATAAAAGGCAAACTCAGATGTTGAATGAAGTCCATTAACACAGGAATGAAAGGCCTCGGCCACCCACTGGAGGCTGGTTTCCTGAGCGTGTACCCTGCGATCCACGGCCAAGGTGACAAGCTTTGGAAAGACGGGCCGTAGAGCACCTGCCGTCTCCAGCCAGGCGCTGGTCTGGGAACAGCACTAAGAGCGTAACACAGCACCGACTGGGGTGCCGTCAGGACAGCCACACGCTTGAAATTCAAGAACGGGCTGAAAGTGGGCCAGGGTGCAGTGCTCCTCTTCCTCTGTTCCTGTTCTGTATCCAGGCTTCCCGTGGCTCAGCGGTAAAGAATCCACCTGCAAAGCAGGAGGCACTGGAGACACAGGTTCCATCCCTGGGTCAGGAAGATCCTCTGGAGGAGGGCATGGCAACCCACTCCAGTATTCTTGCCTAGAGAATCCCATGGACAGAGGAGCCTGAGACTATAGTCCATGGAGTTGCAAAGAGTCAGACACAACTGAAGCAGCTTAGCACGCGTGCAAACGGTATCCACAGTCGGAAATCTTACTTTGCTAATTGACAGAGAAAGAAAAAGAACCTGTCAGCAACTCTTGAGTTCCCCACCTTTGGGCCAAAGGTCATCTGTAATTTCTCTGGTCCTCTCTAGGGGAGGGAAGGAGTGATGATATACCTGCTGGCCCCTCTTCCCATCTACATACATTTCCAAAGCCCATCAAACTCTGAAGATATTCAGCCCCAAACTGACCAAGGTGTCCAAAAGTACACACCTTACCAGATGGAACCATGGCTCAGAGAGACACTGATGGCCAGCACACCAACCTCCACTTCCGGTGTCTTTTCCTTAAGCCTAAGTGATACTCAAGCAGATGACTGACAAAGGAGTCTAATCTGAAAGGTTGTGGAAGAAAAATTCAGTAACTGACTTGTAAGTGGAGGCCTTTTTGGCTAAGATCATACATGATATATAAATATAAGATATAAGATTAAATATGTATATATAAGATATAAGATATATATGTGTGTGTGTGTGTGTGTGTGTGTGTGTATATAAGATATATCCATGATTTCCTTAGAAACAGCAGAGTACATCTGCCGGTCACCAACAGTGCGTAAGGACACTGCAGCATACAGAAATACCCTCCCCCACTTAGGGCTCCCACATTTAAAAGACAGGAGAAATCAAGCAGAAACATTCTTCTCAGTGTTACTTGTTCTGAACTTATGATGAGAGAGAACTTTTAATGCAGTCCTTCATCCTGACACCACCCTTATGGCAGAAAGTGAAGAGGAGCTAAAGGGCCTCTTGATGAAGGTGAAAGAGGAGAGTGAAAAAGCTGGCTTAAAGCTCAACATTCAGAAAACAAAGATCATGGCATCTGGTCCCATCACTTCATGGGAAATAGATGGGGAAACAGTGGAAACAGTGTCAGACTTTATTTTGGGGGGCTCCAAAATCACTGCAGATGGTGACTGCAGCCATGAAATTAGAAGACACTTATTCCTTGGAAGAAAAGTTATGACCAACCTAGACAGTATATTCAAAAGCAGAGACATTACTTTGCCGACTAAGGTCCGTCTAGTCAAGGCTATGGTTTTTCCAGTCGTCATGTATGGATGTGAGAGTTGGACTGTGAAGAAGGCTGAGCACTGAAGAATTGATGCTTTTGAACTGTGGTGTTGGAGAAGCCTCTTGAGAGTCCCCTGGACTGCAAGGAGATCCAACCAGTCCATTCTAAAGGAGATCAGCCCTGGGATTTCTTTGGAAGGAATGATGCTAAAGCTGAAACTCCAGTACTTTGGCCACCTGATGCGAAGAGTTGACTCATTGGAAAAGACTCTGATGCTGGGAGGGATTGGGGGCAGGAGAAGAAAGGGACGACCGAGGATGAGATGGCTGGATGGCATCACAGACTCGATGGAAGTGAGTCTGGGTGAACTCCGAGAGATGGTAATGAACAGGGAGGCCTGGCATGCTGCGATTCATGGAGTCACAAAGAGTCAGACACGACTGAGAGGCTGAACTAAACTGAACTTCATCCTAATCTACAGGAAGAAGATAATTGGATGGCCCTTACCACTATGCTTTCTCAAGCTCTAAAATAACAAGGCCCCGTAGAACTTCCAGTTCCATTACCTCATGGCAAATAGATGGAGATAAAGTGGAAACAGATTTTATTTTCTTGGACTTCAAAATCACTGTGGATGGTGATTGCAGCCACAAAATTAAAAGACACTTGCTCCTTGGAAGAAAAACTATGACAAACCTCACTACTGCTGCTGCTAAGTCGCTTCAGTTGTGTTTGACTCTGTGCAACCCCATATATGGCAGCCCACCAGGCTCCCCTGTCCCTGGGATTCTCCAGGCAAGAACACTGGAGTGGGTTGCCATTTCCTTCTCCAATGCATGAAAGTGAAAAAGTGAAAGTGAAGTTGCTCAGTCGTGTCCGACTCTTAGCGACCCCATGGACTGCAGCCTATCAGGCTCCTCTGTCCATAGGATTTTCCAGGCAAGAGTACTGGAATGGGGTGCCTTCTCCACACAAACCTCACTAGACAGCATATTAAAAATAAGATTCATTACTTTGCCAACAAAGGTCTGTCTAGTCAAAGCTATAGTCTTCCCAGTAGTCATGTATGGATGTGAGAGTTGGACCATAAAGAAGACTGAGCATCAAAGAATTGATGCTTTAAAACTATGGAGGACTCTTGAGAGTCCCTTGGACAGCAAAAAGATCAAACCAGTCAATCCTAAAAAAAATCAACCCTGAACATGCACTGGAAGGAAGGATGCTGAAGGTGAAGCTCTACTACCCTGGCCACCTGATGTGAAGAGCTGACTCCTTGGAAAAGACCTTGATGCTGGGGAAGATTGAGGGCAGGAGATGAAGGGGACGACAGAGGATGAGATGGTGGGAAGGCATCACTGACATGAGTTTGAACAAACTCTGGGAGACAGTGAAGGACAGGAAAGCCTGGTGTGCTCCAGTCCATGGGGTCTCAAAGAGTGGGACAAGACTTAGCAACTGAACAACAACGACATAGAACTTCCAGAACACACTTATCCAGAAAGTTTTCAGCATTACAAAGCAGAAGCAACAACTGTCTTGGATATTTAAAAAAAACCAAACTGCTATTTTAAATTAAGTATTAAGAAAGACCCATATTATACTGAATGGGTTTTTAGAAACATTCACCAAACACAGTAAAAGCAGAATAATGGGATCTGTAATATTACTTCTAATATTCTCTGTAAATAAAGACCAAAAGGTATCATTTTCTGTGAGATCTATTATAAGGTAAAAGGACAATTTTCTTTCATAAGCACTTTGTGCAGTTAGCTGTGGGAGAGAAAACTGGGGGGGTTTCAAGCCTGGATCTGTTACCAAGCCTATGTTTCAGAGGAAACGATTCACTCGCTTGGTGGCCAACTCCTGCTACTTTCTGGATCCCAGATCTGACCCGAGGGTGGTTTGGCAGAGGCTGAAATGCACTTCTGTTGACTCTTTTTTTCCACTTGGTTTAGGAAGACAAGGTTTAAGGTGCCCAGATGACCACAACCCTCCCATTTTACCAGTGACCTTCCACCCCGCCTGCCCTCTGATAAGACCTTTATCTGAAAAGAAGCTATAGCCCTGGAAGAAATGTGGCTTGGTTTTGGTGAGAAATTAAGGCTGTAGCCTCTTTCTTCTCAGCAATCACCATGCTGATTTTGGAAAATGTCTACTGTACAAAAACATATCAAACACTGTATCTGCAATTATGCTTCAAATAAGCAAACGAGGTGGGTATTCCCTGGATCTGAAAAATCTTTGTGGTATGCTTCAAATAAGCAAATGAGGTGGGCATTCCCTAGATCTGAAAAATCTCTGCGGTCTTTTCCACTGAATGAAGTTCTTAGTATACATCCCTGTTCTCTATCTGGTGGGGGCATCAAGAGGGAATGAGCAGGTAATTTCCTGGCTCCTGAGTGTGCATGATGGGAATGGGATGCTGATGCTTGAAGCCCTGTGGGTACCTTGGTGTCCCCTGTTTCTGGGGAATTAGGAGTGAGATTTGCTGAGGATTCCACATGGGACAAGCCCCATGCTAGCCACTTTACCATACTCAGAGAACTTGGTTCACACACCAAGCCCTGAGCTCCTGCCTTTCAGTGGAGGAAAAGTAAGTGACAGCTTGTGTTCTTTCCATGACACCATTCTGCCTCTATGGCTCACTCGAATTTCAAATCTGGAGAAATCCATCAGTCAAGCATCGTCAGCATTCCAAGAGCTATGGTCAGACTTGAGTAATCTATTCATAGACAGGCTGGTGGCTCAGATAGTAAAGAATCCACCTGCAATGCAGGAGACCTGGGTTCGATCCCTGGGTAGGGAAGATATCCTGGAGGAGGGCACGGCAACCCACCCCAGTATTCTTGCCTAGAGAATCCCTGTGGACAGAGGAGCCTGGCAGGCTGCAGTCCATGGGGTCGCAAAGAGTCAGACGCGGCTGAGCGACTACGCACAGCACGGAGCACAGACAGGCTTCAGAAAGAACACAGCCACCCTCACAAGGGGCTTATGACAAAGAAAAACTGTCAGTTTTTCAGTATTTATAAGGGTTTCCAGTATTTATAATAATCACTGTAGATATAAATAAAAAACCAATTACACTGATAATTATAATAATGTTGATACAATTCTATGAGTCCAGCATAAAACAGGAGTTTAATAAACATGTGATAAATGAACAGGTTCGTCTTTGGGTTCTTAATCTGGGAACAATACCAAAAAAAAAAAAAAACAAACCCCCACAAACGAGAGGGAGCTAACATCTTATTCATTTCAAAACAACAACTTTGGACTTCCCTGGTTGTCCAGTGGTTAAGATTTCACGCTTCCAATGCAGGGGGCACAGGTTCGAACCCTGACTGGGAACTAACATCTCACATGTCGCGTGGTGTGGCCAAAACAAAACAAACCCCAGATAACAATTTTAAAAACTTTTATGATTGGCTATGAACCATTAGCAGTATCGCCGCAAGGATCATGAAACATACTCTAAAATTAGTTCTGAAATCTTGCCTTAACTTCTCTACATAAGCATATCTCACTTATAAATTCATTAAAATAAGCCCAACTACCCCATTTTCAAATGGAAAACCAAAAAACCAAGCAATTCTACCCCCCAGTCCCCAGACTCTCTCCCCAGACTGTTAACCTGTTGCCTTCATGAGCATGTGCAGTGGCTGAATTAACAGGACAGGAAGCTGCAGCCCTAAGAACCGGCCCAGTGTACCTAGTGAGTAAACCACAAAGGAGAGGGGATTTAAGCCATCACAACGATGCTCCCCTGGGAGCCGTTCCGGTCCATCAGAACCCAAATTCTAACGCTTCAATGGCGCTTTAAATGCATGCACGCCTAACAGACTTTGCATTTGCAATAAAGAAAATTTATACCTTTCCAAAGCTCATAAAACAGTGAATACCTGATTACATTTCTGACTAAGTGCTTTAAATACCTCCTAACCTGTTTCTGGGTTACAACGGCCAAAAGAGTGACTACGCGCCCCTGGGTTTCTACAGTACGGCACTCAAAGGTCCCCTTGCAGCTCGGATGGCCTCTTGCAAACAAAGCTGGTAAATAAAAGAGAGCGGATGACAAAAGAATCCAGTTTCCTACCTGATCCTGACCAGCCAGCCCAGGGCAAAGCTTCAACTCTCCCCAAAGCAGCCTCAGGGAAAGCAAGCACTGGTCGCCCTTACTTGCCTCTTTTCTTGCTTTTGTTTCCTTTGAGAGTCTTGCCTGCAACTTCCCCAGGATATGAGTTTCTGAGTCAGAGGCAGATCCAGTGCCTCTAAAAGAGTTCAGCGTGGTAAAGCACCATTGTACTTACTGTTAGTTCTCTCCTCTTATGTCAAGATTTCTTTCTGCCACCAACCTGAGAGTGGGCTCTTCGCTGAGCCAAGATCTCAGATACTGGTCATGTTGAAAGGCTGGCCCTGCTCGACAAAGATTAGCGAGCTGTCTGCAGCAGTCCCTTCTCTTCACCATAGCCAAGTAGGCCCAATAAATGCTAATACTCAGCATGACGCATCAAGAACTTTAAGCCTCCTCAATGGCTAAGCAGAAAGTATCACAAATTTACTGAAATTATCTGTGGCACAAAAGAAAAGAGAAGGAATTAATCAAAGTCTCTCTCTTAATGCAATGCTTGATTGAACTACCCCAATCCCTTTTTAAATAGGATACTGGTGGCAAGTGACCCTGATGGCAGGCCCCAGTGAGACACACAAGGAACACTTGTTCCATTTTTTTCTTTTATGACCTCATTAAGGAGGATTTTGAAGATTGTTCCTGAATATGAGAACAAAGTGTCTTAAGACATCTCTAGCTTTTTGTGTCTTTTAGCCTTTTACTGCTGGGATGGCCTTTAGGTCTGTGTTTATAACTAGGTACACTTATGCTCACACTCACTCCCCTTCCTAAAACAAGAATCAAGTAAGAGGATCTGGAGGAAAGGAGTCAGAGCTGTACACCTCTAGATGCAGAGATGCACTAGTTTCTTACATCAGAAAGTTTTGCCAAGACCAACTTGGGATCCACTCTTTTTTCATCTCCTCCGAGTTGGAGCTGCCATTAATTAGCCCTGGCGGCTGTTCGGAGGCTCTTATCAAGGGAGGGCTCAGACTGCCAAATCTGCTGGTGTGAAAATAGTCCACCGCCAGCAACATTTTTTCTGTGTGTTTGTTGACTCCGCGCTTCGCTTTAATATGGAAGATTATATTTTAAGATCAGAAACAAACAAACAGATTTACAACCGAAGGCTTGAAAGGCACACAGCAAAAAAGCCAGCCAAGGACTGAGCCTAAATGTAGTATTTTTATTGACTTCTTAGAAACCAAATAACCTGGCATATTAGTGTGTGCATTCTGCAACAGACATTCAGCCCCATTGTACTACTTAGAAGAGAATAAAAAGAAACCCTACTGTTTGAAACTCAGCGGAACATCCCCATAACAGGGCACAACTGTTCCCTCATGCATGAATGGGAAGGAGATGAAAGGAAAGATGGACTTCTGAGGTACAGCAAAAAACAAAGACAACAAAAGTGCTGATCATGAGGGAATGACACAACTCGTTGCAGCGAAAAGGATGAGAGAAAGGAGCCCGGACAATGGCGAGGACAGCAAAGTGACACGCGGGAGAATTGAAAAATCCACAGAAGTGTCTCTTCTCTCCACCCTTGATGAAAAACAATTAAATGTTGGTACATCTGTCATAGAAAAGATCACTGAAACCTGTTACCATCATTATGTACGGGACCCTCAACTGCCCAAACTGTAACTCTCCAATTAAACGCCGCCACCTCTGCTTCTCACCCTTGCTAAAATGAAAACTGTTCACTTCTACGATGCTTTACAACATCTGAATATGTTGAAACAGATGATAAAGGCTGAAGGGTATTGAAAATGTGTAAGTATGCATGTATGTGTGCTAGAGGTTTAAAATACTCTGTGTAAAAGATGGGCTTCAGGAATTGGTATATAAACTCAGCTTTTGTTTGTAAAATATTCTCTCCTTGACTCACGCTATAGAGATATTTGCTCTAAATTTTGCATTGGTTTTCATCCAGTAGCAGCTCCAAATATTTGGGCATTAAGTTTGTTTGTTCTCAAACCCCACTACCAAGAAGATATTGTTTGCAAACGCCTAATATGGATGAAGCTCACAATCGAATGCTACTTTTGGGTAAATGCTGTCATTTGTAATGGGATGGGAATAGTTACTTTGGGACGTTTCTGTTTTTCTTAAGAAACAAAGGCATGCCTGTCCACACTTCATTCATGATGAGCCCTCCTAATAAAGTGTTCAGTGAGAAAATCCTATCAACCAAATACATTATTAATTAAAAAAAAACACCATATGAAATCTTCACACGATGCTTATTGCTCCAGAAGTCCACCAGCCTGGGAAGTCACACTATTTTTAAGTGAGCTCCTGGGCGTTACTCCTTGCTTGAGAACGTGCAGCCCCTGAAACCCCGAAAGCAGTTATTGACCCTGTCAGGATGCCTGATTAATGGACAAACGTAGTAATTGATTAGCAAAGAAGTGTGAATTAAAAGGGGGCACAGCATCAATAACCAGCTTCTAACAAAAGTGGTTGACGTAAAATGTAAAACAAGAGCCCGCGGCCATATGTCATCAAAGGCACGTTTTTCTTACAGAGGGGAGAGACTGGGAAATAAACAGGTCTAGTGTCCTGAGCCCTGTGAGTCTTTAACCCTTCCTCTTGGTAAGGGTACTGTGTGGAGTCAGCACGCAGGCTGGGAAATGTCTGTCCATCCACTTGCAGTCCACCTTCAGATGTCGAGCAGATGAGCCACTTAACTGTTCTCATTGTCCCAAGACTTAAGAAAAAGCATGTAAGAAGTCCTATTCTCTCTTCATTTTGTTTACTGCGACCTCTCTTCACTTACATCCTTATAGAAAAATAAATTCTGCTTGCTCAGGGGCCCTAGAGAGACAGCCAACATTACTCTCTAGAATGTTGCTTCCATCTGCTTCTGAGTATGAAAAATAAATTTATTCAGTCAATCAGTCAGTCATCCAGCACCTGGTACAGGCCAGTTATTCCTCTGAGCTGGGCGATACAGAGACGAATAAGGTTTACAGCAAGCTGAGTGAATGCAGACCCTGCTCCTGCTTAGAACGCACAGCAATATTGCAGAATCTAAAGCAAAGGGAACACCCTGGCGGTCCATTGGTTAGGACTCGGTGCTTCTACTGCTGTGGCCTCGGTTCAATTCCCAATTGAAGAACTAAGACCCCACAAGCTAAGAGGCATGGTCAAGAATAAATATACACATAAAACAAAGCAAAGGTTTAATACATATCTCAGCTTGAAACAGGAAGGAAATCTTCAAGTGCTGAAACAAAGCAAGAATTTCAGAGCCGGAGTTCCTGGAGCTGATCCTGTGTCTACAGAGGGGCATCAGCCCTGGAACAAAGACTAGGGGCTGGAGTGTCAACACCCTTGTGGGACAGAAGACACCAACTTGGGCTTGTGCAAGGTGAGGGAACTGGACAAACTGGACCCCTTTAAAAGCAATCTAATCCACAAATAGGGAACTAGAACCTAGACAGCATATTACAAAGCAGAGACATTACTTTGTCAACAAGTCCGTACAGTCAAAGCTATGGTTTTTCCAGTAGTCATGTATGGATGTGACAGTTGGACCATAAAGAAAGCTGAGTGCCAAAGAATTGATGCTTTTGAACTGTGGTGTTGGAGAAGACACTTGAGAGTCCCTTGGACAGCAAGATGATCAAAGTAGACAATTCTAAAGGAAATCAGTCCTAAAATTTATTGGAAGGACTGATGCTGAAGCCAAAACTCCAATAGTTTGGCCACCTGATGCAAAGAACTGACTCATTGGAAAAGACCCTGATGCTGGGAAAGATTGAAGGCAGGAGGAGAGGGGGACAACAGAGGATGAGATGGTTGGATGGCATCACCGATTCGTTGGACATGAGTTTGAGCACACTCTGGGAGATGGTGAAGGACAGAGAAGCCTGACATGCTGCAGACCATGAGATCACAGAGTCAGACACAACTGAGCAACTGGACTGAGAAGAACAATGTCCACAAAGAAACAGCAAGATGGTCTGAGGTCTGGCTTGGGCTGTATGAAAATAAATAAAGCTTTTTATATGAGTCATCAAAACCACAAGCCTGTGTTAACGGCAAGTACAGGCATGAACTTTACACCACCTGGATGGGTTTGAAGTCACAGACAGAAAAATTAAAATTAAAAACTTGAGTTTAAGACTTTAAAAAAACTGAGCTTTAGTCTGCAGAAAAGAAATGCAAAGCAGTGCTGCAAGAATGTATCCACAGTCCGGGATACATGAGCCTCCAGAGGTGAAAACAACCCCTTCTGAAGATGAGCTCATAACAGAATCCCAACCATGGAAGGAAATAAACCAGCAGGAGGGAGGCTCACTAAGCACAACAGTACTGTGGCCACCTCACGCGGAGAGCTGACTCACTGGAAAGACTGATGCTGGGAGGGACTGGGGCAGGAGGAGAAGGGGACGGCCGAGGATGAGATGGCTGGATGGTGTCACGGACGTGATGGACGTGAGTCTGAGTGAACTCCGGGAGTTGGTGATGGACAGGGAGGCCTGGCATGCTGCGATTCATGGGGTCACAAAGAGTCACGACTGAGCAACTGAACTGAACTGAAGGGTGAATAGGTATCTGGCGAGAGTCCCTTGGACGGCAAGGAGATGCAACCAGTCTATCCTAGAGGAAATCAGTCCTGAATATTTGTTCAAAGGACTGATGCTGAAGCTGAAACTCCAATACTTTGGCCACCTGATGTGAAGAACCGACTCATTGGAAAAGACCTCGATGCTGGAAAAGACTGAAGAGGGGAGGAGAAGGGGAAGCAGAGGATGAGATGGTTGGATGGCATCACTGACGAGATGGACATGAGTTTGAGTAGGCTCTGGGAGTTGGTGATGGACAGGGAAGCCTGGTGTGCTAAAGTCCATGGGGTTGCAAAGAGTCAGACACGACTGAGAGACTGAACTGAACTAGAAATGAGTGAAAAACCTCAATAGGAATATGAAATATATATCTGAAGTTATTAAAAGTGACATAGGAAGGAATAGTAACCATTGAAAGATTGGGACAGTATTGGAAATAAAAATTAATTCAAAAGAATCAAATTTAGCATTTTTGAAAGGGAAAAAATATAGTCAAAAAAATGAGTAAGTAAAACAGTAGGTTAAATATACCTGAAAAAAGCATCAGTGAGTTCCGAGGTCACTTAACAGTACATGAAAGAACAGCATAGGAAAAGGGCAATGAAAGGGACCAGGAAAACTGGCAGAGATTAGAAAAGCAACATGCCTGGGACGATAACCCCCTCCTTTACCTCTCTCTCCTGCCTGGGTAAACACTCACAAATTCCCTCAAGTCCTGTGTTGATTTTGTAAGTCTCAATGACAAAGACCACTGACAAAAATGTGGTGCAATGTAAATAATAACAGCTTTATTATTCCCCCAGCTCCACTGGGGCAGAGAAAAGCAGCAGAAGGTCCCCGGAAAGAACAAATGTTAGTGCTGCCCAGTCCAGAATGCAACCCGCCACATTGCTCTGGGCCTCTGGAGGGGAAAAGGAGAAACACTGTCCAATCTCAAGTTTCTTAAAAACAAACATACAAAGAAAAACCCAAGCCACCAATTTAGAGATAGTTAAGAATGAAGTCAGTTACAGAAATGCAGTAAGAAGGCTCTCTCCTCCAACTAGATCTTTCATCTTCATTTCATATAGATGCTCATCTGCATTTCCTTTTTATTGAAAGAACATACACATAAAAGCCTCCTGATAAACTCCTACCTCTCGTTAAGAGTTTGGAATTGGGGCAATTTCCAGGAGTTAAAAATTTATAAGAGGTTGTGACCTTTCCAAAAAGAGAACAGTCAAGCTGAGAAGTTGAGAAGAAATGTGGGAAGAGAGAAAATAAACTTTTCAACTACAGACTTTTCAGAACAGACACTGGAGTGAAGGGCATGGAAATTTTCTTGAACACCTGTTCTTGCTAGAAAAAAAATTTTTTTTTGCATGCTCTTGCATGAGACAGAAAAGGAAAAAAATACAAGCTGAAAGGAAGCAAATGGAATCCCCATTGGCCAGGAAATAGAGGTTGGTTCTCAGATCAGAGAGAAATACAGTAGGCAGAGGATGACAACATCCGCTGTATTCACTAGCTGTGCTGTGCACTATGAGCCAAGTTGCTTCAGTTGTGTCTGCTCTTTGAGACCCCATAGACTACAGGCCACCAGGCTCCTCTGTCCATGGGATTCTCCAGGCAAGAATACTGGACTGGGTTGCCATGGCCCCCTCCTGAGGATCTTCCTGAACCAGGGATCGAACCCACGTCTCTTATATCGCCTGCATTGGCAGGCAGGTTCTTTATTACTAGTGCCACCTGGGAAGCCTAGGGCTGTGATAACAAAGTTCTACAAACTACGTGGCTTACCATTTCTGGAGACCAGAAGTCTACAATCAAGGAGGGAGGGACTTGTTCCAGCCTCTCTCCTTGGAGTGTAGATGGCCATCTTCTGCCCGTCTCTCTTCACACTGTCTTCCCACTGTGCTTGGCTATTTTTTGTGTCCAAATTTCCCTTTTATTTAAGGGACACCAATCATACTGGATTAGAGTCCCCCACAACCTTAAATTAAGATTAGTTAAGTTAACCACCTTAACTTATTTCATCTACAACCACCATATTTTCAAATAAAGTCACATTCTGAGTCCTGCAACCTCAATATATGCATTTTGGAGAGGAACACAAATCAGCTCATAACAGCAGCTGGTATTTTTGGGGTTCTTACTGGGTGTCAGGCACTGTACAATGCACATTTCATGTAATTCTCTGAAATTATTATTCCCATTTTATAAATAAGGAATATTGGGAACAGAGAAATTAAGTAATTTACCCAAGCTCCAATCACAGCTGGAAAATAACAAAGTTAAGATTTCAGAACCCGGTCCAATGGATCCACCATGCTAAGCATTATCCTTTACTCTGTATCTAATAAGACAGTGTTTCAGCCTTTTGGAAATCTTTGTGATGAAATCAAGAAATACATGCCCGAAAGAATGAATGAAGTACGTGAATGGGGGATGAACAAATTGGCGTGTGGCTGAGGATTTCTACACAGTGAGGTATTGCCATTGATGAAGTACTGATGAAACTTTGCCATCGCTTGATGAAGTATTGCCGTCACCCAAAGCACTCACATTTCCAGTAGAATCTTTAGGTCCATGTGGTACATCTACGAGCCACATGGCACGTGCCGCGAAATACACAGGCTGAGGAGTCTGACAGAACCTGTTTGGTGGTGGCAGACACAAATGTTAATGATTTCTGTGTGCTCAAATCTAAAGAAACAATTCTGATGCTCGCTTCGGCAGCCCATATACTAAAATTGGAACGAAACAGAGAAGATTAGCATGGCCCCTGCGCAAGGATGACACGCAAATTCGTGAAGCGTTCCATATTTTTAAAAAAAAGAGAAAAAAAAAAAGAAACAATTCTGAAATTTTTGAACATAAGAGAAATGATGAGTTTTGAGGAGCCAGCCTGGTAAAAATACAGCTTGGGCAAGCACACACATTATGCAGCTCTATCAACCCCCTAATTCAAGGTCAACCATCATTTCAACAGCAACAAGATAAACTGCCATTACAAAGAGAACTCTTTTTTAATAACTTGTATTTCAAATTTCTAAATCTGTTTTATCATAGATCATATCATTGTAAACGATCTCTCAAAATCATTAATCCAAAATGAAGACCAAATCTCTCTCTAAAAATGTCAACTCAGGCTTGCACTTAAGTACTCAAGTTCAACTGCATGTGCTTGGAAGAAAAAAGTTGAAATACTTTAAATAGTATAATTTATGCCTGGCTCCGCCAGCCACTTAACTCACTGAGAACAAAGATGTAAATCAGTCTATGAAAGTACCCCAGGTCTCCTGAGCCTCTCATCCTGTCTTGGGGGCTAAGTGTGATGCCTGAGTTTAAAACTGAATTGCAAAATATGCATTTTTCCAAGAGTCTGCCTCTAAATGTAGCCACCCTCCCCTCTGGCATTTAGCTGAAGGAATGAAGATCTGCCCCCAAGCTAGAGGGAAAAATAAATCTGTGGTCAATTTAATGACACGTTATTTAATATAACAGCACAACAGATTTGAACTTGACTGTGTATGACTATCCCTTTTCCAACGGTTTTTAATGCCAAATACCCAAGAAAGGTGCAATTACTCCAAATCACCTTTCACACAGTGATACTCTAAGTTTTTGTCTCAGAAGTACAGAACACAGTCATCCAAAGCTAGTAAGAAGCCGAAATCCATCCACTATCTGCAGCCCCTGCATCACCCATGAGAGCCTCATAATACTGGAGCCATTCAGTGAGGGACCTCTCAGAATGAGACGTGGCAAGGGACCAGAGAGTGGTAGACAAAGCTTTGAGATGGTTTCATATTTTCTGGGCATATCTGGCCCAGGAGCACATTGTATATTTTCCAGTGGCTTTGTCTTTGTTGTGTGTGTGTTCTTTTAATTGTGGTTAAATATACTTAACATGGGCTTCCCTGGTGGCTCAGATGGTAAAGAATCTACCTGCAATGCAGGAAACTGGGATTTGATCCCTGATCAGGAGGATCCCCTGGAGAAGGAAACGACAATCCACTCCAGTATTCTTGTCTAGAGAATCCCACGGACAGAGGAGGCTGGTGGGCTGTGGTCCATGTGACTGCGAAGAGTTGGATACTACTGAGTGACTTTCACTTTCATTCACATACATAACATACGATTTACCATTTTAATCATCTCTAATTGTTTGGTTCCGTGGCATTAAGAACATTCTTATTGTTATGCGAACATTACCACCTTTCACCTTCAGAACTTTCATCATCATTCCAAACTGAAACGCTGGACCTGTTAAACAGTGCTTCCCCATTCTCCGCCTCCTCTGGTCCCTGGTAACCATTATTCTGTGTTCCGTTTCCATGAGCTTCACTATGTTTGTACCTCAGGTAAGTAGAATCATATAGTCTTTGTCCTTTTCCATCTGGCTTGTTTCACTTAGCATAATGTTTTCAAGGTTCCTCCGTGTTGTTGCCTTGGTCAGTATTTACTTCCTTTTTAAGGCTAAATAATACTCTGTTGTACAGGTACACCACATTTTGTTTATCAACTCATTCCTCAATGGACACTTGGGTTGCTCCCACCTTTTGACTACTGTGAATAATGCTGCTATTACCTGGGTGTGCAAATATCTGTTCAAGTCCCTGCTTTCGATTCTTTTGGGGCTATTTGGTGATATACCCATAAGAGGAATTGCTGGATCATATGGAATTCCATGTTTAATTCCTTCACTGTATTTTTCTTACAGGTAATGTTGTAAACAGATGCGTCCCTTGCAGCATGTGCCAGGTGCAGTGTGTGGTGAGGTGTCTAAATGTCAATTTTTAAGAGCTTCAAATGAGTAAATTAAGTTAAAAAAGCAAATTTAGAAGACAGATGTGATAAAAATACTGCCTAACACGTAACAGATAACCAACAGGTAGTTGCTGAATGAATGTGAAAGTGGCTTTAAAATCTAACAGACCTGGTTCCAAGTGTTGGCTGCTATTTACCAGGGGTATGACTGAGTCCTGCTTCACTCCTTTGATAAAATGGGGATAATCTTACCCAGCTGCTGTTATGTTGCTGGAATTGAATGAGACACGCTATGTGAACTGGCGAGGATTCCCCATGTGCACCAAGTGCTCCATAGAAGGCTGCTATCATTATTGCTGCCATGAGTATTCACGACCTCCAGCTACTTATGGTCACAGAGATCATTTGGAGATTTGGTTTCCGCAACCCACCTCCCCCCACCAAGGGCACCCACGGCTGTCACTGAAACACCTCTAAGCCTGCACCACGCTGAGCTAAAGTGACAACAGACACGGGCTTATGGTTGTCTTACATCATCCTCCGCAGCATCACGGAAGCAGTGTCAACGTCCTCTGCACTCAGAAGGGAAAATACACACTCTGGAATTGACATCAACAAAGGAATCTTGACAATCAGGGTGGGGAAAAAAATCCAACTTTCCCGTAACGAACAGCAAATCACTTGTTTTCAAGTTCCTTCGTGCTGTGCTCAGAGACAAGAGAATATATTGACAGGATCCCACAAATACCTTCACATAGAAAAGAAGAGTATTACAGTCTTGATTTTTGAGGCATAAAGCGTATTACTGTGGCAAACACACATCTGGGTTCCTGGAAGCCTTGGTCGAAGGCCATCCATAAAATGCCAAAAGCCAGGACCAGCCATGTCTTCAAGCATCACAGTGTGAAAAGGAACAGAAAGCCGTCTGCACCCTCAGCTGCTGTGTAAAAGTTGTCTGTTGTGATTCCTTGTAGACGGGGGCTGTCAGAGCATTGAACAGGGAAGGAGTCACAACTCCAGAGTTTACGACACCAATACGACGGATGGCCCGACTGTCACTCCTACACGGTAGGTCCTGTGCCCAACAAGGGGTGTTTACAAGTAACCATTTAGCACCTTCCTTGCAGTATTTTTACACCACGCTCCTGCCTTTCCTGTGGAGAAGAGAAGCGAGGAGAATACGCTTTCTCTTCGGTGCTGAAATTTAAAACTGGAAAATGTAATCACATGAGGGTTGGGTTTTTTTTATGGTAATGCTTAAAATCTCTTCTGTGTCAATGATGCAGGGGAAAAAAATCTTACTCCTTAAAATGACTCTTTCATAGAACATCAGGGTTAGTTTGTGAGTGGCACGTTTTAAAAACATTTAATCAGTGATCTGAATATACGTCAACACCTTCTGGCGGCGTGCTATAAAACGTGAACCTTGTCAACAGCAACAGGAAAAGGTGACACACTTGGGACACAGAGCTCTTATGCTGACACACAGTAATAATATAATTTTAAAATTTATCATCTGTTTAGCTGCAAGCAGCAACAATTAATCTTTTTGACAACTCATATAATGCTTTAAATAACACCTGGGAAGAAAACAACGCATTCCAATTTTTACTTTCATTGTCTTCCAGGCCTTTGTAGTTACAAGTGCATATAAAACCACACTCAATAAATTTTGTGATTAGGATTAAAATGTTAGCAAAAAATATTTCCCTGTCACCTCATGGCCCCCTTTGCCTCAGTTAATAAAATTACTTAACACAAGAGCCGTAAGTGAGAGCGAGTCCCAGGGGAAGCGTGGGCTGCCGAGGGTTCATCTCTGTCATGTCAAATGGCATTTTATTCCCAAATCATTTAACCTATGACTTCACGTGACTAGTTATAGCTTGAACAGAATTCTAGTGGGGGCCCAGAAATGACACTAATCCCTTTCCTGGAAACTCCATCAGGGCCTGACAATCCCAAGCCCATCTGATACCAACAATTTAAAAACTACTGCCAGGCAAACTGTCTTCATAACGTTCAGAAGCATGTGAACATATATGTGATGTACGGTCTGGTCTTTTGCATGTTCTGTGAAGCTTCATGGGATTTAGATTAGACTACATTAACACCCTTAATTCATCTCTTTCCTATTATACATTAAATCAAAGCATTTTTCCTAATGTACCTGCTGACCCAGGGCCTTGCTCACCCTGAGATTTGAAAGTCTGTGGGTTAAAGCAAAGGGAAAAACATCAGCACAAAAGAAGGCTGATGTTTCTCTCACTAGTAATCACAAGCTTGTGACATTTGCACGTGAAATGAAATGGGAAAGTTGTTGCAAATCACCCCACTGTCCCCAAATCTCTCTTTTTTTTTTAAAGATATTTTTATTCATTTCTTTGGCTGTTGTTGCAAACCACTGCTCGGTCCACACACCTCTTTCCTTTTTAAAAAAAATATTTATTTTCCTTTATTTCTTTGGCTCTGCTGGGTCTGAGCTGCGGCATGCAAGATCTTTAGTTGTGGCATGCGAACTCTTAGTTGCGGCATGTGGGATCTAGTTCCTTGACCAGGGATTGAACCTGGGCCCCCTGAATTGGGAGTGCTGAGTCTTAGCCACTGGGCCACCAGGGAAGTCCCCACACACCTCTTTCAACCAGTCTTTCAAGACTCTGACTGTCCCCATTTGACAGATGGGGAAACCAGAGTGCCAAAACTCCAAGAATTTGCAAAAGCCACATCCCAGGTGTTTTCTACTGTCACATACCCTAAACGGCAGCCAAGACTCAAAACTACGGAACTAGCTCCAAGAGCTTAGCCAAATGGGTCTGGACACTAGAGTACCATGGCTTATGCTTTGGGCAAGTACCGGCAGCAGACACAGGAAAAATACGAGCTCTGCTGCAAAGCAGAGCGAAGGCGGCGTCAGAGGAAGACGCAGGTCATGAGATCTCGGTGTGCATGTTTGTGAAAAATAAGAGGACTGAGCATGTACAGCCCTTTGTCTACAGGTATTTTGGTTTTTTTGGGTCTTTGCTTTCATTCTTTACTTTTCCCGTCTTTCCCAAGTCTAGGCCTCCCAGGAAGTGATCACACTGATTTTTACCTTGTGCTGTGCGTCTTTCATGCACGTTAGGACTTGAGCCGTGGATTTTAGGGAAGCCCTAAGGCCCAGTGGTAAAGAATCCACCTGCCAATGCAGGAAACACAAGAGCTGTGGGTTCCATCCTTGGGTCAGGAAGATCCTCTGTGAAGGAAATGGCAACCTACTCCAGTGTTCTTGCCTGGGAAATCCCATGGACAGAGAAGCCTGGCAGGCTACAGTCCACAGGACTGCAAAAGAGTTGGATACAACTTAGTGACTAAACAATAACAAGAAGTAGATTTTGATTCCAATACTTTTTTTCCCTAATGAATGATCAGTGTTACATGATTCTGGTGCCAGTCTTCGATATGCCCCATAACTTGCTTTATGTGTTTCTTAGAAAAAACTGCAAATTGTTTTTCAGAAAAAGATTTTTCAGAGGAGAGCCGGCCATTCTACACAGAATGTCAGACTTTCTCTAATGGCTATGCTGACTTGAGGACCGTTACTCTAAATGTATATTTGGAGCCTCTAAGCAAAAAAAACTTCATAAAGGTTTCCTTCATCCTTTGTTAATTACTGATGAACTAATCCCCCATATGACACGTCTCCCTCTGTGTCTGAGCTCTAACCAGCTGCTTGCATAGCATTTGAAACTGTAGCAGGAACGTCTAAACATGGACAGATTATTTTGAAAGGGAGAATTCTGGGGTGAGTTCTGGATCTGTGAGGGCACCACAGCACACCCAAGGCACTCCGTTCTCACTGTGGGGACCAGGAAGCTGAGACAGAGGGCTTCGAGAATCTGCTAACATCTGTGCTCCTGATCTTCTGACTTCTGTCCAATTTCCTCCCAGTACTTAACCATTTTCTTAGCCCTGAAAGGCATAAAAAGACTTTCCCACCAAGGAGTTCTTCCCCCAACTATCAAAGCAGGGGAAAAAAAAATCCTGGAAAATTAATTGATATACAAGTTTCCTTTTAACTATACCTAGCATTAATATTTAAGTCTCCGGCCTGAACCAGACCTCTCCAGCTAGTGGGAAAGGCACACTGATGTCCTTTCCCAGTACATACGCAGGGGAACAACTCTTAAAAATGTGTTTAATTACAGGGAGCCCCTCACAGCATGGAACCGGAGCACTGGGATCTCAGAAAGCAATTTTCCATTTAGTTGGTACTCCTCAGCTAATTAAAAAAACCAAACGGGCCAGCAATCTGGACAAGGAAACGGTGCACACGCTGCACGTTATAACCCAGGGAAAGGCACGCGTGAGCCTGAGTGGCGCGAGAGCCCAAGGGCGGACAGCAGCCCTTTACCGCAGTGGCCCTGCGGGTGGGGACGCGCCTGGCTGGCGACCCACGCGCCGCCCTCCCACTTCCTGGCTGAGACACGCCGGCACTCCGGCCATCTGTTGTATCTGCAGAGATCCCAACTCAGAGGAGGAGAGAAACACGCCTCAGCTGCAGCTGGAACACACATGCTTGCCAGTGACGTGGGCTCTTGGCACAGACAGGATTTCAGGTTTGAGCCCTCAGTGACTGATTACTTTCCCCCCTCCTCGACTGTTGAATCAGGTTCCCCAGGTCTTTGCAGGAATCTGTCTGGGCAGTGAGAGTGATAAGGGAGGGAGGGTGCAGAGCAGCCACTGGCTTTCCAAGGGCCCAGTTCTCCTCTACTGTTGAAATGTCTCCCAGGGGAAGGAAGGAGGTCCCAGAGACCTGGTGCAGGTTGCGCCCACCATAAATCCCGCTCAGCTTCCTTCCATTTACAGTCGATTGCATTAACATTTCTTTTGTCCTGGCTTCTGCTGGGAAGCTATTGTAAATTTGGGCAATTACAACTTTGGTTCCATCCGTCCCTCCCCTCCTCGGTAGGCACTGGAACATCAAAGGTGGCCCGTTCAGCAGAGGTTGGCTCTGTCTCTTAAATCCAACCTGAAATAGATGTTATTAGGAAGAGCTGGCTCTGGACAAAAGGTGGCAGGATGAATTATAAAGATGCTGCTCTGACCTTCTGAGAAAGTCTTAAAATAAGCTTTCTTAAACCCCGGGCACAAGCTGCCAAGTCAAAGCCTGGGCAGGCACTGGAGGGCCTCCTTGTCCAAATCCTCATAAAGTGGATGCATGAGTCATGTCAGACAGGCTGGGCCCCTGAATGGCAAGGTTCTACCAGCCCGGCCTCTGCTTGCGCCTCAGTGGTGCTTAAAATAATCTTTCTTTCAAAGCATCTGTGTAAGCCAGAGTGGGTCCCCACTGCTGCTGTGTGGCTCAGGCAGCCTGGAGGAAGCCCAAGACACTGGTGAGGCCCCCAGCAGATATAAGGAGGGTCAGTAACCAGCTGGAAAGCTTGACGGATGATAGGGATCTGCTTCCATTCCTGACAAGCTGTCACTTGTTATAGGGAAGAGAGAGAGTGTGCGTATCTCAGGGGTGCTGGGGATTTCACTGGTCAGCTTCAATCTCAAAAACTTTCTGAGAACCTACTGGGTCCCGTGGTGGGTACTGGACTGGGAGGAGTTAGGTTCAAGGATGAACAGCAACAACCCTTGTCTCAAGAAACTTAAAAGCCAGTGGAAGATGCAGGCCAGATGATATCTCACTGTTAGCTGCTTCCTAACAAGTTTCATAACATAGGCACAAAATGCCATGCATTCTAGCTCTTCAACATGTTAAATACAGAGTTATCATATGACCCAGAATTTTACTCCTAGGTCTGCCCAAGAGATATGAAAAACATATGTCCACAATGTACACGAGTGTTCACAGTGATTATTCATAATAGCCAAGAAGTGGAAATGAGCCACATGTCTATGATGCATGAATGGATAAATAAAGTGCAGCATATTCTTGCAATGAGACATCATAAAAAGTAATGAAATATCAATCTATGCTACAACAGGGAATGTAGTAGTGTTAGTCACTCAGTTGTGTCAGAGTTGTGACCCCCATGGACTGTAGCCTGCCAGGCTCCTCTGTCCATGGGATTCTCCAGGCAAGAATACTGGAATGGATTGCTACTTCCTTCTCCAGGGGATCTTCCCAACTCAGGGACGGTCTCCTGCATTGCAGGCAGATTCTTTACTGTCTGAGCCACCAGGGAAGCCCCACAACAGGGATGAACCTTGAAAACATTACGATAGAGAGAAAGCACACAGACACGAAAGGGCACAACCATATTAACTACACTTATATGAAGTGTCCAGAATAGGCACATCTAAAGATTGGGAAAGTGGACCCAGGGATTCTCAGGGAAGGGGAGAGGGGGATGTGACAGCTGACGGGTATGGGTATGGGGTTTCTCCTCCGGCGAGGAAAACATTCTGCGATTAAGCAGCACTAATCATTGGACAACACTGTAAACAGAGTGAAAAACTTTGAATCATACATGTTAAAGGGTGAATTTTACGGTATTTGAATGATATCTCAAAAAAACTTCCCTGGTGGCTCAGACAGTAAAGAACCTACCTGCAATGCAGGAGAGCCAGGTTTGATCCCTGGGTCTGGAAGATGCCCTGGAAAAGGGAATGGGTACCCACGCCCAGTATTCTTGCCTGGAGAACCCATGGACAGAGGAGCCTGGGTGGGCTAAAATCCAACGGGTCACAGAGAGCTGGACATGACTGAGAGACTAACACATTCATTTTCAATAAAACTTATTCTTTTTTTTTTGGTAGCTTATGACCCATGGACTGTAGCCTGCCAGGCTCCTCTGTCCATGGGATTCTCCAGGCAAGAATACTGGAATGGATTGCTACTTCCTTCTCCAGGGGATCTTCCCAACTCAGGGACGGTCTCCTGCATTGCAGGCAGATTCTTTACTGTCTGAGCCACCAGGAAGCCCCACAACAGGGATGAACCTTGAAAACATTACGATAGAGAGAAAGCACACAGACACGAAAGGGCACAACCATATTAACTACACTTATATGAAGTGTCCAGAATAGGCACATCTAAAGATTGGGAAAGTGGACCCAGGGATTCTCAGGGAAGGGGAGAGGGGGATGTGACAGCTGACGGGTATGGGTATGGGGTTTCTCCTCCGGCGAGGAAAACATTCTGCGATTAAGCAGCACTAATCATTGGACAACACTGTAAACAGAGTGAAAAACTTTGAATCATACATGTTAAAGGGTGAATTTTACGGTATTTGAATGATATCTCAAAAAAACTTCCCTGGTGGCTCAGACAGTAAAGAACCTACCTGCAATGCAGGAGAGCCAGGTTTGATCCCTGGGTCTGGAAGATGCCCTGGAAAAGGGAATGGGTACCCACGCCCAGTATTCTTGCCTGGAGAACCCATGGACAGAGGAGCCTGGGTGGGCTAAAATCCAACGGGTCACAGAGAGCTGGACATGACTGAGAGACTAACACATTCATTTTCAATAAAACTTATTCTTTTTTTTTTGGTAGCTTATGGGATGTTAGTTCCCCGACCAGGAGTTGACCCCAGGCCCTCAGCTGTGAAAGCCCAGAGTCCTAACCACTGGACCACGAGAGAATTCCCAAATCTTATTTTAAAATGCTATGGGAGTTTAGGGTTGGGAGTAACGTGACTAAGGGAAAAGGACTGTTATATATGCCACCTCTGCCTGTATTAAGAACACAGTAAGGATTCTAAGCACTTTAACAGGAAAGCATGAATGGAGGGAGAGAACAGGTTACTGGATTCATTGCTCACTTGGATACCTCCTGGTCTGAAGAATGGACACTGAGTTTCTACTTTCTGGATTACTGTTACTGTGATACAGTCCATAGAAATAACATTCTAAAAACACAAGGATTTAGAGCACTCTGTGCAATGTGAGTTTCAGGTACTGAGGATTCTAGAAACTCCTGTTCTGTGTTCCTACCACCTTCCAGGCTCTGTTTTCACCATCATGTGGAGCAGCTGATATTTATTTGTCTTTTAAGCAACTTGGGGGCAGTAACTATCCCTTTCATCCCTAGTACCAGCAGTACATACAATAGAGGGGACTCAAGTGACTGTGGAAGAAGGAAGGAAGGATGAAGGGAAGGAGGGAAGGGGTCATTATTTGCTTATAATGAGCTTATAGTCTAATTCCTCAGGCTTTCTTATTTCTCCATTTTCTTATCAGGAGGTGTTATTACACTAAAAATTTTTGGTACTCTAGTGCTGTTTTTGTATGTCAAAAGTAGTCAGACAGCAGCAGTTTCCTATGGTTCAATCTAATACACAGTCACAAGAAACTATCATTTCAGTCCTATTTCATTACACAAATGTGTTTTGAACTTGGGGCTCTGGAAGCTCCGTAAGGAACACCAACTGAGAGGCAAGTGAAGGGTCTCTGATCCTCTCCTTGTTGTTGCTGTTCAACAAGTCGTGACTAAGTCGTGACTCTGCGACCCCGTGGACTGTAGCCCACCAGGCTCCCTTGTCTTCCTCTATCCCCTGGAGTTGGCCCTGCTATCTCCTCCAAAAAAAAAAAAACAAACCAGAGGTTCTATATTGAGTTGGTTTGAACTGATGACCTAAAGACATGTGTCTAAAAATTAGTTTGCCCAGTTAATTTACAACTCTAGACCAACTTGGTTATTCACTAAGAAAATGACCTTTAGGTCAAGAAAATAAGGAGTAATGCTTAAGCTCTTTGCTCTCTGTTCCACTGAAAACCATAATGCTGACAAGTTTTCAAGCTACCTACCAACAGGGCATCTAAGAGAGGCATCCGCAGGACAGACAGCCACGCTAGAAATTCTGCACGGGGTGGCGACAGGCATTAGAAACTCCAAAGAGTAATCCAAGGGCTAATCAGGAGAGAGACTGAATCCAGAAAGTGCTTATTAACCCAAGCTTTTCAGTACTATCTATACCACCCTGCTGCCTCTAACCAGACAGGACACTGTAGGTCTCAGGATGACAGAAAGCTTTTGTTGAAGTAGGAGGCTGACAGCTATCTGTGAGGAGGGTTTTTTGTTTATTTGTTTGTTATTCAAATAACTTTCCCCCCTGAAGAAATTCAAAAGGAAAATGTCAGAAGTCTGTGATTAATGATTTTTTAAAATAGATGGGATTTCCACTCCCCATCCCCGTTGAGCTGAAAAGTATGTATGGAAAAGGAATCCACCTCATTAAATGGTAAATCCTCATATGGAAGTTTGACATTGACTCTTTCAAAGGAATTGTGCTTGTAAGTCAGATGAGGGACAGGAGGGTGTGTCTAAGTATCTGCGTTCTCTGAAGGGCAGCTGTTCAGGAACATTGTCAGATCATAATGACAAGAACTAGAACTCTGATGATCAACTGGTGATGGGGAAGCCACCCAGTCCTGTCTTCTCCAAGCTGTGCATTATTAATGTGTTTCCTAAAATACCTTCATAATTATTTTTTAAAATACATGCTGTGGGGAAGGCTGGGGTGGCCAGGGAAGGTGGTCACCAGGGGTAGGGGGTTGGAGACAAGGGGAAGATTCCAGAAAGGAAAAACCTACACTAAAAACACCTCCTTTTAATTTTTTTAAAAGGTTCCTTTTAATCAGCTCTTAAAGCAAAGACAGAAGCTGAAAACATTCCATGTAAATGAACAGCACAGGACTCCAAATGCTTAGCAGACCAGAACACTGGAAAGAGCTCACTAGGTACTGCCAGGCATGATCGGCTTTAGTGGATTTAACAACAAAAAAGAAGATGGCGCCAAATAACCGAACTACATGGGACCTGCCCTTCCAGCAAGAAAAGTGGGTAACACTTTTCACTGGGGGATGCGGGGGAGGTCTAGGGAGGTAAATTCTACTTAACACAACAATGCGGATAGCATTTAGGCCACATGCAAATTTCATCTGCAGAGCTTGCAAATGGAATGCAATTTACTGCTCAAAGGATGTAACCTATTTGAGTTAGAAAGCTAGTTAATAAAACCTTCTAGAAAAGAATGCAGAGTTAATCGCCATCCATCTCCTGGGCTGTTTCAACTTGGCTCTTTTTATTTGCTGTTAAGCAAAATTCTAAATATTGTTACAGCAAATTATGTCTCGATATCCTAAGAAAAGACAAGTTAGGTTTTGGTCAAATTTAAGTCCCTTTAATAAAATCCTTGATAAGTTGAAGCTGAAGCTGCTTTTCTCCTCAGAACTTGTTCTGTGGTGGATAAAATTTTCAACAACTATAAAAGTTTCAAGTAGGGTCACATCTAGAAAGCAATAGTAAATAAATGTACCCACTCATAAACGGTGCTACATCTTTTTGCATTCCTGAAGTTGAAATAATTGAGTACAATCTTCAAAAAGCATTCACTTGTAGATATAGTTGGCACATGGGATATAAACCCTACTCCTTCCTTGCTGTGAATCATGGAATTAAAGATAGAAATTATTTTATCTCCAGTTTTCCTCCTGACTTTTTCTTCCCCTGCAGCATGCCTGCACTAAATAATTTTTGTTTTTCACTGATAACAAGAGAAGTTTGTGCCAGACTATCTCTCTGGGACAACCTGTCAATGATCGCAAGGATCCAATTCAAAACTCCTGCAAATAGTGTGCTCACAGCTCATTCTTGATTCCATTTCCCCATGAAGCTTGCTGAAGGAAGCACAGTGCTTCTGAATTCTGAAACTGAGAATGAACCATATCCACTTTTCAATAACTAGGCTTAAAATGTCAAAGACTTGATAAGAAGTCGTTGAGTCGAACAAGATACTTCAAGGATTTGTATTAAGCCCTAAGGGCTGGATGCTAAGACCCTCTACACTTCAGAGTGTTGAATTCAGCCAGCCACTTGCTAAGGGTGTGAGGGGCAATGCTTGGGGTTTGAGGCTTCAACACCTGAGTGGGCAGACCTGGAAAGTGCAGGCCACACCTTGGCCACAGGCCCGAAAGGGACATCTGTGCCACTGGCCTTTGTCAGGATGAACGACGGTGTTGAGTCATTTCAGGAAAGCAACCCAGCTGCCAAAATATAACTGCCAAAGTATCTGGAATAATGTAATTTAGCGCTTTAAAGTCATTTTACTTCCTGAATTTACAAATAAGGAAGAAACTGCCTCTGGCCATTATAGCGTTTTCTTGCTCTGTACATTCCTTTCCAGCATCAGCTATTTTCACTACACTCTATCCCACACTGAAGCTGGAAGAGACACTGAGCACATTGCTTCTCTCTTCATGTCACCACTTCCTCATTCTCAGTTCACTTGCTATTCTCCTGGTGATACTGAGTCTGTATGCTTAAAAAAAATTTTTTGACTAAAGAAAAGCTTAAGGAATGATATCATTAGCAAATGCAAATATGCTAATTCACATAAAAAGATAAGGCTTAAAAAGTCCAACCTGTCATATGTAAAATTATTTTAATGACATATTCAAGAAGAATCTGGAGATTATGTTGCCAAGAAGGCAATACTTCTAAGGCAATCTTACAAAGTATATGAAATCACAGACTGTAATATCCTGCAACTATTTTAATTTTAAAAGCTCAGTTTACAAATATATACCAATATTTTTCTCACTTTTAATCACTCCCCCACTGTTTTAGCATAAGAGCTAAAATAACTAAAACTGCCCCTTAAAACACACACAGCAAGTCTGTTACACAGATCGAGAAAACAAAAAATGTATGAAGGAAAGAATGTTTTAAATAATCTGAAACAGAGTAGCAAAAAAAATGTGTGGTTTCTAGGTTTCAGCTACTATTAAAGAATTTTCCTGGGAGAATTTTACTTTAAAGCAACTCTAAATGAAAATGCATATAATTAAGGGAAAGACCATTGCTTCAAACAGATTGACTGTCTTTAACAAGTTTCTCTCTTTCTAGCTACTCGGATATGCTATATTTCCTAATTATCACCTTTTAAGGGCCATCTGGGCCCATTCCTGCCCATCAGGGGGCAATTCCATTTGCATTGTTCCTGGGTTTAGTCCTGATCAAGTAGTCTGGTGGTAAAGTTCATTAGAAATTAGAACTGAAGCAGTCGACCCAGCACAGCAAACCAAGTACCTGATGCTTAGGCACCCACAGGAGGGACGTGAGCCCTCCCCGCCTGTTCCCACAGAACTAACAAGTCTGCCGTGTGCATTTTATCAGATTGCTTAAAGAAACATTCAGCTAGTCCCTGGCCAGGTCTGTAATGAAAATTTGATTAAGCCTCCTCATACTGCAAAATATTTCTCAATTAAAGCAACATAACGATAGTCCCTTATGTCTTCTGGTTCCAAAGTCTATTAAAAACCCTTTAATGATCCCCTCATTTAGCCTACCATTCACAAGCAGTATACCACTTCCTTCCTGTAGAGAACACACAAGAATTATCCTAATTGTATTTTCTGTGAAACAAATGCACATTGCAGAGAAGGCGTATGCAACCCACAGGCTGACACTGACGGGTATGGGTTCCAAAGACATTCCCTTTTGTCCTCATCAATGGGTCACCCTATACATCCACACATTCCTTACAAACGCGTCTACGTGCCAAAGGGAAGCTTGGCCCCTGGATGTGCTGGATGGTTAGGCAGCTGCCCTACAGCAGGGCTGATTGCAAATAGTGTGGTTAATTCAAGGCAGCCACAGACAAGGATCCCGCTTCATACCTCGTAAGGTTAGATACATAAAACCCAGGAAATAGTTACTGCCTCATCTTGCAGTTTCTGAGCCTGGCTTGCAATGGCCATCTTAATCCGAAATGCCAGCCTATGGAGATCGAGAAGGAGCGCTCCCTGCTGAGACGCAGAGCCTCATCGGGCTACACCTTAGTCTTGCAAATGAAGACAGCTGCAGCAGGCCCTAATCTATGCAAGGCAGGTGTGGCCCTGGGGCGCTCCAAACGTGACCCTAGGAGCTCTTAGGGCTGTGAAGTTAAGAAGTTACTGTTATAAAAAGACTTATTTCATAGCCTCTCATTATCGAGGTTACTATGCTTTTTAAAAGAACAATGGCTTATTTCCTCCCATTTGTACCTTGGTTTTCTCCTCTGCCTTTCTGAAATTCCCTTATTTAGACAGTCCCTAATTCTGACTCCAGCTGGGACACAGCAAATCAGTGACCTAGCTCACGCCTAAACCATGCTCATTCAATGCTTTGTTGAAAAATTGGTTCTACATCAAGTTACCCCATTTAAAAAACTCATCCTAAAATCTACTCTTCATACATTAGTAGAGATTTCAGGAGCAACGTATGCTCTATAGGATCTTTCTGAGGTCTGATTCGTAAATAAAAATAATTCAATATTGCTTCATAAAAAGAATCTCCAGCAAAACATAGCACCACTGAAACTGAGCCAACAATAATTAACTCAAGAAGTAATCACTGAGTCCCCCCTTTCCTCTCTCACCCTCCCTTCTCTCTTTCTTTGAATGTGTTAAAACAAATATATCTATGTCGGAAGCCAGTTCCTGGTCTCCAGCGTCCTTCCAAAGGCTGAGGAAACAGAATGTCAGGGGTGTTTCTGCCTTAAGAGGGACTGGGGTGCACCTGGGGAGGGCTTGGCTGGATTACCAGCAAGGCCACCACCTGAGGCTGTGCCAGGACCCTGAACTGAGAATGTATGGAGGGTTCCTGTCAGAAAAGGGGACTCAGCAAACCTTCAAGCTTATCCTCTGGGAGAACCCCCGCTCCCCACCCCCATTCTGAAGGACTGAAGTTTTGCTCAGATGATGCTTAAGTCATGTAGGTCTCGACAGAACAGGCTGATGAAAACCCAAAACCTTATATGTGATTTCTATACTGAAAGCTTGTCATTAAATGTCATTTTTAATAGTATTACTTTGAGGCATACTTCAGCTTTCCAGGTAGCTCAGTGGTAAAGAATATGCCTGCCAATGCAGGGGACGAAGGAGATGTGGGTTCGAACCCTGGATCGGGAAGAGCCCATGGTGGAGGAAATGGCAGCCCACTCAGTACTCTTGCCTGGAAGAGTCCATGATCAGGGCTCTCCTAGACCTGAGGAGCAAGGCAGGCTATGATCCATGGGGCCCCAAAGAGTCGGATATGACTTAGCAACTAAACCACAACAACAAAGGCATACTTTTAAAATCTGGGAGCTCGTATGTGAATTTTGAAGTAAAGATAATAAATATTTTAAACACTAGCATTTTCTTGAAGAATTATTTTAGAACTTTTAAAAATCAGTTCTCCTTTAGTTTTCTACCCTTCACTTTAGGAATACACATAATAGGCTCCCCTCCCCCACCGCCCCGCCACAATTCCTATAGAACTGTTGAGTCTTTATAAAAGTATAAAATTTGAAACAAGTGCAGAAAGCCTGTAAATGTGCCAGAAATACCGGGCTACACTTCCACACCCATTACCTCTAACAATTTCACAAGAAGGGGCACATTTTCATGAGTTGTCTGATGTTTTAGCAACAAGACTCCTATGGGCTTTAATGGAAGTCACACAGCTAAAACTCCATGTACCACTTTGAAAATTTAAGAGTAATTGCTAAGTCCCCCTTAGAGGGTCATAGAAATATTAAAAACCAAAGTATTTTGCTAAGAACTCCAATTATGCCTGAAGGCTTACATCAGATTTTATAAAATGATTGGTCACATATATAATGTACTCTAATGCTGTTTTATTGGCTGGTTGTTTTCTTTATAAAAGAGGGTCTTTGTGAAGTCCTGTTGAAAGGGAACGTACAATACGGTGAACTGCCAATCTGGGGTTCACCTAAACCCATGGCTCAGTCTTACAGGGGAGGGATGTGTGAGAAATAAATGGACTTAGGAACATTTTACCTTGTTATTTATAGACCCAGAAGGGATCGTTTAGTTCACTGTTCCATCAGGTTGATAGATTTTTAAGAAATATATTAAACTTTTGAACAAAACCAGTCTGCTGCTCTGGTGGATATTCATCTTCAGAATGTGTTTTGACTGAGTCGGTGCGACTGACCCTCCACGTGTGACACAGCAGCAGCCTTTGTCTGAGGACCCCTGTCATAAGGAGAACTTCTGACCCTTTTCTGGAATCATGCATAAGAAGTTTTATTAATTTGAGGGAAGAATCCAACATTTCCATTTAAATACTTTCAAACTAACAGAAAAGCTGCAAGCATAGCACCACAAAAGTGAATACTCCTTACCAGATTCACCAAGCATTAACATTTTGTCACAATAGCTTTATTGTGACTTCCTCTCGATTGACTGATGTTCATATATGATATGTGTGCTTATATTTTCTTCTGAACCATTCGTAAGTTGTAAACATTGTGTCCCATTACCCCCTAAATACTCCTCCAAATCAAGGACACTCTCCTACACAACTGCACCACAATGTTCAAAATCAAGAACAACACTGGTACCATGCTGTCATCTATTCCATAGATATGATTGACATCTCATAAACTGTCCCAATAATGTAATTAATGTCCATTTTTTTCCTGGTCCATGACCCAATCCCAAATCAGTCACTGCATTTAGTTTTCACACCTCTTTAGACTCAGCAAACTGCAATACTACGTTCTTCTTAAAGATTACTCACAGGATCTCTTTGGCAGTACCGTGGCTAAGAATCCACCCGCCAATGTAGGGGACATGGGTTTGAGCCCGGGTCTGGGAAGATTTCACAAGCCATGGAGCAGCCGAGCCTGTGTTCCCCAGCTACTGGGCCCGCACTCTAGAGCCCATGAGCCAGAACTGCAGAGTGAAGCGCCACAGCTACGGAAGCGCGTCCACCTAGAGCCTGGGCTCCACGGGAGAAGCCGCCACAGCGAGACGTCCCTGTACTGCAGCCAGAGAGCCCACGCACGGCAACAAACACCCAGCGAAGCCAAAAATAAACAAGCCTTTAAAAAACCTGCGGCATCAGGTAGTCTCTTGTTCGCATGTGGAGGGAGACACTGCTTTTAAAGAATGCCTTCTGTTTGCTGTTGTAGGCATTGCCATATTGATATTCTCCCATTAGAGGCCAACTTCTAGCTGCCACTATCCATAACATTAGCCAGTGAAATCTTCGCCGCTATATACCATTTTGGTTTCCATCATAGTCCTGAATGCAAAAGTTTCCCAAACAATTATCGAAAAATGCAGACTGAACATCCTAAATTTTTATATTAAATATTGTCCCAGGAATCAAACATGGGCATTTAGATACTGTTATTTAAATTCTAAATATGCACACTGGAGAATAATAAACTTTAGGATGCCATTTCACACACCAGGACTTGACGGGTCAAATATTTTCTCCGAATGAAGTTGAACAGGCTCCTGGAAATCTGAAGGCAGTTGCTGAATGTTGTATATAATCAATGGCTAGAGCAATCTTGTCTTTAGAACATTTCTTTCCATTTCGGACAAACATCTCCTTCTCAGTATCCTCCTCCCATTTTGTAAGCAGTAGAATTACAGTTCATATAAAATGGGTTGTGGTTACTCACTACACGACACCTGGACAGACGGGCCCTTTGCAGATCTAATGGGTCTGTGCCTCACTACTACCCACCCCCCCTCAACACACAGCTATTCACATCCCATCTGAGGGGCTCCAAGAGTGACTCAAAAGGTAAACAGAAAGTCCCAGCACAGTGAACATCTGAGTACCGCTCCGGTAAAGATTCCTCACTCAGATCCTCCAAGTGAGGAAGGTGTAAGTGAGAATATTCCAAAAGACCACATTGCTAGAGAGGAGTTCTGGGACTAAAGAGCACTTCTTGATGCTCCCAAAAAACGCAGTCTCCCCTTTAAAACATGTACTCAGGGCAGAGTTTAATTAGCTGTACAATTTAGGTCACAAAGCTTTTTTTCTAAAGGAGCAGCATATTAGCAGTACAAACAGGTTTGAATATTCTGAATGAGAAAAACCAACCCCTGCAGACAGACTCGATTTTTCCCTGCCTGGAGCAAGGACCAGCACTTGGGTCAGTCCTCATTAGATGTGTCGTGGGTGAATGAACGCTGGGAGAATTATCTTGCACTTTCTGTTTTTAAAGAGTTAACCTACATAAAAATATCAAGAGAGTGAAATATTTCACATTAACGCTTACTGCCTACTTCTTTAATTATACAAAAGATGATTGTAACAAACCTGCTCCTAAAACAAATAAAAAAAGGATAATAAAATCTTTTCCTAATTTTGGTTTGGTTATAGAAAAGGCAAATTGGTGCATAATTAACAATTTGTTGGTGCAAATTTATCTGCATCTTTTAATTGGTGTTAATTAGATTAGGACTAAAATTTCTTTAATCCTTTATCTTGCCTTTTTTGATGCAAACTAATCTTCTCAGCTGGATGTCAAAGTTTCCCATTAATTACACTTTTCTAACTGGAGCTTCTTCAACCACAAAGACTCAAACATATAGAATGAGAGCAGTTTTCAGAAGGCCTAGGGACCAAGCTTTTGGGGAAAAGGAGGAACAGTGAGAACTGACACTTTGGAGATAAGCAGTGAACCCACCCAAACTCACTGGTGAAGCAAGGCTTCCAGTTAGCAGATCCTGGCCTGAGAGGAGCCTCCAGCATTTGGTGGTTGTAAATGACATACTGTGATGTGAGTCTTCCTCACAAAGCAGGTGTTAGAGCAACACAACAGTGACAAAATGTGTAGCCGTCCATTGAGGAAGATCATCTATTGTAAATGCCAAGAATAACAACTGCCTTTTATGGCTGCCTAGGAGCCCTTCTGAATGCCGGGAGACCCTCTTCCAATGCAACACAAACACAAAGGTGAAGTTCCCCGTTTCATATGGTTTCTCCAAACATTGTAACCCTTCTACCATGGCTAACATTCAGGGGGAAAGCCACAAAATACATTCAATATCTTTTATGACAAGGTGACCCGAAATAAAACTTAATGTAGTTGAGGATTTTTGATAGCTCTTTATCCATTGCTTTCCTCTCACTACACAGCAATGATGATTGAAACCTGATGTGTACTGCGAAAAAAAGGGCTATAAAACATTTTATGTACAAATAAAACAGTAGCCATTAAGTTCTGCTATGATGTCTGAGTAGATATTCAGCATGAAAACATGATAAAACAACTGTAAACCGATCGTGATCAAATGTTATTACAATGACTAGTCTCCAGTGAATGACATGAACTAAACACAGTCACAGACTTCTCCAAAATTACTTTGGGCAAAGAACCAAGAGAACACTATATCCTTTCTTCACTAAAGGCATTTTGCCAAATAAATCGCAAGCACACAAGCTTTAATAACCACGGCCAAAAAAGCACTTGGGAACTCATTATGGAAACGTTTAAAACCACGCACACACATGCCTGTGCACACGCACACACATGCAATCACATCTGATAAAACTTTCATATTAATACAATTCCACTGAATTATAGTGACTATAAATATATTTATATTTATAAATCTAAATGAAACATAAATGCCACATGTTTGAGATTTTTAATTGGTGCTCCCCAGAAGTAAATCCACAGACTGATAGGCAGTTACAAGTCTTTTTTTTCTCTCCTCAAAATCAATGTATTTGGCCGCCTTTCCTGTCATCGTTGTTCTGAAGATGCTGTAATAAGATCTACTTGAAGATTTTTATGCAGCTGGAAGTAAACAATGACTTGGATTCTGAAAGTAACCGTAATTTTTCAGTAAGTCAATGCAGGTAAACTCTCTCCCTCACTCTCTACCCTTTCGGACGTGGCTTACTACAGTTTTATGTTCCAAAACAGAACAAAGAAAAATATCTATTCATTGAACACTGCAGTAATTCAAAGTAACTGTTGTTTGAAAAGCTCTGAGAACTAGGACCAGGAAAAGAAAGAGATGCATTCCAGGTCCTCCTTTTTAACTCTCTCATTTCTTCACCTTGAGCCCTGAAATGTGGCAGTACTAATACAAGCTAAATATTAGTGTTAGTAGGAAAGTAGAAATTTAATTCTACTCCTAAGAACATACCCAAAAAAATATATGTCCACACAAACACTTGTATTCAAAAATGCATAGCAGTATTACTCACAAGAGTCAAAAAGCAGAAACAACCCAAGTGTCCATCAGCCGATCAATGGCATTTACAATATGGTCTATCCACACAATGGAATATTTTTGAGCCATAAAAAGCAGTCAATACTCATACATGCTAGAACACAGACGAACCTTGAAAACCTTATGCTGAGGGGAAGAAGCCACTCACAAAAGACGTTATTACATGACTCCACCTATGTGAAATATCCAGAAGCCGCAAATCTATAGAAATACACAGTAAATGTGTGGATGGCTAGGACTGAGGGTCACAGAGGCAATGAGCACTAATAGGTTATGAGGTTTCTTACTAGGGTGATGAAAATGTTTTAAAATTGACTGGGGTGATGGTTGTACAACTCTGTAAATACACTAAAGGCCACTGAACTGTGCACTTTAAGTGGATAAATTGTACGGCATGTAAGTTATAGTTCAATAAAGCTGTTAGGTGTGTGTTAGTTGCTCAGTCATGTTCAACTCTCTGCGACCCCATAGACTGTAGCCTGCCAGGCTCCTCCGTCCATGGGATTTTCTAGGCAAGAATACTGGAGTGGGCTGCCATTTCTTTCTGCAAAGGATCTTCCCAACCCAAGGATCAAACCCTGGTCTCCTGGATTGCAGATGGACTCTTTACCATCTGAGCCACCAGGGAGGTACAAAGGTTATACAAGTATTTTTAAAGCAGACATCATGATGTTTCTGGGTCTCTTTAACATGTGTTTCAATAGAAGCTCCGGGGTCAAGCATCAGTATTGATGAGTGCTCCAAATACACTTTTATGTAAATTTTCTCCTGAAGAAAACTACAAAAACCCATACTTTCTCCAAATCTGCTCCAACGAGACCATCAGTGACCACCCCCTGCTCCCCCCACCCCGGCCTTGTCGCTAAATTTAGCAAGTAGCCAGTTCTCAGTTCCCAAGTTACTTCCCGCAGAAGCAGCGTCTGGCTCCGTCACCACCTCCACCCCCTCGATACAGTGTCCTCCTTGATTTCCAGGACACCGTCTCCTTAGCTGTCGTTCTCTTCTGCTTCCCTCTCACCTCCCCCACCCCGCCTCAGTGTTGGAGTGTGTTGCTGGCTCTGCAGCCTTGCACTCACTGCCGCCCAGTCTTACTGCTTTAAATCCCACGTCTATGCCAGCAATGTGCACAGGCCGATCTCCAGTCCAGGCCTCGTTCTAAACGCCTGACCCATATATTCAACTGCCAAGTTGGCATCTCCACCTTGACTTTAATTGTTGCTGTTGTTCAGTCGCCCAGTCGTGTCCAGCTCTTTGTGACCCCATGGACAGTGGCCCACCAGGCTCCTCCATCCATGGATTTTTCCAGGCAAGAGTACTGGAGTGGGCTGCCATTTCCTTTTCCAGAGGATGGTCCCAATCCAGGGATTGAACCCAGGTCTCCTGCATTGCAGGCAGACGCTTTACCGTAGTCTGAGCCTCCAGGGAAGCATAGCAGATAATCTCAAATTCAACATGTCCAAAGCTAAACTGATCTCTCCCCTCTCCTTGTCCCCAAACCCAAGAAAATCATGCTATAGCCCCTCCCATCTCACTTGAGAGCAGCTTCAAGCCAAAACTCTTGACAGTCATCCTTGTCACTTCTTTTATTTACAGCTGAGAAATATTCAGTCCACCAGGAGATCTTGTTGCTTCTGCTTCAGAATATATCTAAACTACCTCTCAACACTTCCCGCTCTGGTTTCAGCCACCATCAGCTCTCACCTGGCTCAAGGCAGCCACCTTTGACTGGTTTCACTGCTTCTACCCTTTTTCCCTACAGTCCACCCCCACCACAGATTCCAGAGGCATCAGCTTAAAATAGGAGTCCTGAGAGTTCCCCATGGGTGCAGTGGCGAAGACTCCACGTTTCCACTGCAGGGGGCACAGGTTTGATTCCAGGTCAGGGAACTAAGCTCCCACAAGTCACGAGAGGCAGCGAAAAAAATTTAAAATATAATATATAAAATAGTCCTACCAGGTCTCTTCTTTGTTCAGCACTGTGAGGGTTTCCTCTCCGTTAGAAGTAAAGGTGAAAATCCTTATGACGATCTGGCCCCCGTCACCTTGCTTTTAACCCTTCTCATTCCACAAGCCTCCCGGCCTCAGCACTATCCTCGGACACCAAGGCTGTTTCCTTTGCCTCAAGCGCTCTCCTCCCAAATATATGGATTTATATATAAGATACATAAGTCCCTCACTCCTTCAAGCCTTCACTAGCATTTCACCTTCTCAGCTGGGCTTATCCTTACCACCCTATTTCATTATCATCATTACTTTTGGCCAAGCCTCAAGGCTTGCGGCATCTTAGTTTCCCGACCAAGGATTGAGCCCTTGCCCTTGGCAGTGAAAGCACACAGTCCCAACCACTAAGCAGCCAGAGAAATCCTCTTACCACCCTACTTTAAGGGGCAATTTGACTCCCACCTCCGCTCTGACCTGTTTCCTTTGCTCTATTGCAACTTTTCTGTCACCATCTTCCAAAATTCTGCATTATTTACCTGTTTATGATCTCTGCTGTTTGTTGTCAGGCTCTAAAACATAAGTTCCAGGAGGGTGGACCTTTGTTCTGTTCACTGATGGATCTCAAGTACCTAGAACATGGTAGTTTCTCAATTCCTATTTGTTGGATGACCGAATGACTGTTGAAAATCCGACCAGACTCATCAGCAGCTGCCCACATTTGTTTAATAGTGACTTTGTGACTTAAGGGTATAAAGTTTTGTTATACAGAATTTTAAACAAAACAATAGTGGGGAAAATCAAGCTAAAGAGTTAATGCTGCAGTTTAATATATATATTAGAGCTCTAAAACATGCTAGGTAACACAGAGGAGATCCTCTCAACTCCATTAGTCTTCAATGAAATTGTGGATGATGAGATATGCACACTCATCTAGTTAGAACTCTATATGGAACAACTGACTGGTTCAAGATCAAGAAAGGAGTATGACAGGGCTGTCTGCTGTCATCCTATTTAACCTATACGCTGAGCACAGCATGAGAAATACCAGGCTGGAGGAGTTTCAAGCCAGAATCAAGACAGGTAGGAGAAACATCAACAACCTCAGACATGCAGATGATACATGCTAATGGCAGAAAGTGAAGAGGAACTAAAGAGCCTCTTGATGAGGGTGAAGGAGGAGAGTGAAAGAGCCGGCTTAAGCCTAAATATTAAACTAAGAACGTGGCCTCTGGCTCCATTACTGCAGGGCAAGTAGAAGGGGGAAAGGTGGAAGTAGTGAGTTTTCCTCTTCTTGAGCTCCAAAATCACTGCGGACAGCGACTGTAGCCATGAAATCAGATGACTGCTTCTTGGCAGGAAAAGGACGACAGAACTAAAGAGTGTGCTGAAAAGCAGAGGTGTTACTCTGACGACAAATGTCCATATAGTCAAGGCTGTGGTCTTCCCAGTGGTCACATACGGTTGTGAGAGCTGAACCATAAAGAAAGCAGAAGGCCAAAGAATTAATGCCTCTGAACTATGGTGTTGGGGAAGACTCCTGACAGTCCCTTGGACTGCAAGATCAAATCAGTCAATCTTAAGGGAGATCAACCCTGAATATTCACTGGAAGGACTGATGCTGAAGCTCTAGTATTTTGGTCATCTGATGGGAACAGACAACTCGTTGAAAAAGTCCCTGATGCTGGGACAGATCGAGGGCAGAAGAAGAAGAGGGCATCAGAGGATGAGATGGCTGGACGGCATCACCAATGCAATGAACGTGAACATGGGCAAACTCCAGGAGCTGGTGAGGGACAGGGAGGCCTGGCAATCTGCAGTCCATGGGGTCTCAAAGAGTCGGATATGACTGGGCAACTGAACAACAACAAGCAAGTGGAAATTCACAGGTGAAGGAGAATAATGGAGTATAGGTCTCCTAAGAGCTTAAGTGTTAGCCCTTGGAGCAGAGAGGAGGAAAGATTTTGGCGAAGTCCATCTGATCTTTGAGGCATTCAGAGGTGGTATTTTGGGCAAGCCGCTCAGCTTGCAGGATCTCTGTTCCCTGACCTGAGATGGAACCAGAGCCCCTGGCAGAGGGAGCACTGAGTCCTAACCACTGGACTGCCAGGAAACTTCCTGTTCAGAGTTCTCTGGTGGTTCTTCTCCCTGCAATGATACATGAGATGGCCTTGAAATAGATACAGGGTCTGAAAATTGCCCAGGCTATAAAAGGAGAAAAGTTAGTGACCTATCCTGTTTATAACACTGGTCTTCTTGTAAGCAAAGTGTGTTGTTGAGTCTAGAAAAAAAAAAAACACATTGATCTTACAACTTGCAATTTTAGAAATGCCATATTAAATTTTCCAGTGAGACTGTGGAAGCACTGGCGTATCCTCAGTCAAATTTTTATATATTAAAAAACTTATTCTTCTGGCATTTTCTAACTGACAAAAAACCCTCAAAGCAAAAGATGCAAAGTAGTTCCTGACAGTGTGTTTGCTTTTTCTTGAGGAGGGTTCATGCAGGGGGTAAGAACATAGTTATTACCACAAATAATATTCCTAACAATAATAGCTAACAGCTAATGATAATACAGTCTGTATTAAGCAGCTACATCATCTTCTAAAAGACATGCAACAGATGCAACGCCTGTGCACCACCAGTGAGACTGTGGAAGCACTGGCGTATCCTCAGTCAAATTTTTATATATTAAAAAACTTATTCTTCTGGCATTTTCTAACTGACAAAAAACCCTCAAAGCAAAAGATGCAAAGTAGTTCCTGACAGTGTGTTTGCTTTTTCTTGAGGAGGGTTCATGCAGGGGGTAAGAACATAGTTATTACCACAAATAATATTCCTAACAATAATAGCTAACAGCTAATGATAATACAGTCTGTATTAAGCAGCTACATCATCTTCTAAAAGACATGCAACAGATGCAACGCCTGTGCACCACCCAGGAGGCCTGCAGCACCTGCTCCGAGGCAGCAGCTCCAGTGCACAGCTCATCTTCCCTGTGCTCACAGCCGCACCTGGCACAGGGGGCGCAAAGTAAAATTAAAAAATAAAAGCACCAGTGACTGACGAGGATTTGTACCTCTGGACCTTCAGCATGGCTTACATCTTCTTTCCAAGCATCTTTTTTTTTCATTTTTAAAAATCTTTTCTTCTTTTTTAATGCAAAGAGTCCATCAGTTCAGTAATAAAGCAGAAATAGATGTTTTTCTGGAACTCTCTTGCTTTTTCCATGATCCAGTGAAACTGAAAGTGAAGTCGCTCAGTCGTCTCCGACTCTTTGTGACCCCATGGACGGTAACTTACAGGCTCCGCGGTCCACGGGATTTTCCAGGCAAGAATACTGGAGTGGGCTGCCATTTCCTTCTCTGGGGGATCTTGCCAAAGCAGAGATCAAATCCAGGTCTCCTGCATTGCAGACAGACGCTTTACCATCTGAGCCACTAGGAAAGCCCATGATCCAGAGGATGTTTTGCAATTTGATCTCTGGTTCCTCTGCCTTTTCTAAAACCAGCTTGAACATCTGGAAGTTCACAGTTCCTGTACTGCTGAAGCCTAGCTTGGAGAATTTTGAACATTACTAGCGTGTGAGATGAGTGCAATTGTGCGGTAGTTTGAGCATTCTTTGGGATTGGAATGCAAACTGACCTTTTCTAGTCCTGTGGCCACTGCTGAGTTTTCCAAATTGGCTGGCATATTGAGTGCAGCACTTTCACAGCATCATCCTTCAGGATTTGAAATAGCTCAATTGGAATTCCATCACCTCCACTAGCTTTGTTCGTAGTGATGCTAAGGCTCACTTGACTTCACGTTCCAGGATGTCTGGCTCTAGGTGAGTGATCACACCATTGTGATTATCTGCGTCGTGAAGCTCCATATCCTGTCCCAAATACTAGGTCAAGAGGAGAGCAGGAATTCACCCAGGATCCTCAGGAACCACTGCAGTCTATGCTGGGTAAAACTGACCCACACGTGAACATC